>BLSH010257296.1:539102-579804 GCA_018402905.1 Glandirana rugosa | reverse complement strand
GGCGGGATCATCAGACAGAGAAGGGGCATTGCTGTAGGACCTTTCATTTGAATTTCCACGGTGTTCCTCACACAGTCCCGCCTCCCGGCCCGGCAATCATGTCACACGTCCTGCCATTGGACCGATGTACTGTCAAAGGCCAGGAGGCGGGACTGTGTGACAGTGAGCTCTGGGGACACTGCATGGATTCTAAAGAAAGCTTACAGTGTGCCATCCCGTTTTAATGATCGCGAGCATATCTCTTTCTCCCCTCTCTCTTTCCCTGGCAGGGAGAACGGCTTCCATTCAACCCCACCTGCTGAGTTGAATGGGAGGCAGCCAGCCCTCATTTTTCACTTGCAAAATCAAAAGTAGGCGAGTGAAAAATTGAAGGGCTGATATATATGCTTATCTGTACTGATAACACAGCATCTTCCTACGATCAGTTGCCTTCTCTCTCCTCTCTTCTGCCAGCTGAGAGTTCCGGGGGGGGGGGGGGGCAAGCACTGCAGCTGCCATCAGCCAGGGAGGAGAGACAGAGCTGGGGAGTCACATGACCGCAGGAAGACGCTGTGTTATCAGTACAGATAAGTATATTTATGATATAGCAGACACAGGGGTACTTCTTGTTCTAATACAGAGGGGATGGAGGCTTTTCCTGTTAAGTATGAGAGCAGCAGGAGCGGGGCTGACACGAGCAGACACTCAGGGGGGGGGGGGGGAGAGAACACACAAGACACAGAGTAGAGCTGCAGATGACGGAGGCACGTACTGACTCCGGTGTCACAGCTCTGCAGGCATTTTGTTTTGGAGTCAGCATCCAGGGGGGAGGCAGAACTAGGCAAGATCAGACAGGTATTACAGGTGATACAGGGGCCAAATGACACAGCACATGCACTGTACTGTATAACATGCTTTAAGGGAAAAGGATCTGTTTTTTGGGGGGGTTAACAAACGTTTGAAGGGAAATCAGTGATGTAAATGGGTGCTGAGGAAACTGATGTGAAGGGCGCCTGTGATGTGAATGAGAGACTGTGATGTGAAGGAGTGTACTGATGTGAAAAAGGAGCTGTGAAACGGTGGGAAGACTGACGTGAAGAGGGATTCTGTGATGTGAATGGGGGTTTCATATGCAGGGAGGTGAAGGAACTGATTTGAAGAGAGAAATTGGTGTTAAGAGTGGCTGTAATGTGAGGGAAGGGGGTGGGTCTGTGATACAAACAGGGGTCTGTGATGTAAAGGGATATTTTGATGTTAAGGGGGGAACTCTGATATGAAAAGTGAGGACTATGAAGTGAAAGGGAAGGACTCCAATGTGAAGGAGGCGACACTGATGTGAAAGAGGTAGGCTCTAATGTAAAAGGGAAACTTTGATGTGAAAGGGGAGATTTCTGATATGAAATGGGAAGACTCTGATATTAAGGGTGGGGGGGGGGTGAACTGTGATGTGAACAGGGGGTTTCCCCTGCAGCGCCAAGGAGAGGGTGGCATCATCATCCAATACAGATGTCCTTTAGCCCACTAAATTCATTGTCCGATGTTTAGACAGGAATACAATATTAGTGTTCGCCATAGGCACTATTTTCTGTAGATATTTCACTGCACACACCTAGAAAGCAGTTTAAACAAACAAAACAGTTTAAGGAAAAACGCTTGAGATGTAAAAGGAGGATCCACTGTCAAGTGAAAGTTCAAAGAAAACAAAACATTCCTATTAAACCTCCACTTAAAATAGAGTGAACCACATACTTAACACCTCTATACCAGAGAAAAAGATGATACATTGCTTATGTACAGAAGCAGCAACCTCCTAAAGATAGCACTAATTTCTTAGAACAAAGCGTTCATTTTTTTTATAGTCTCCTGGTTATTAAACAAAAGGCCCTGTCTGCTCACAGATAAACCGTGCTTCCCAGCTGTACTGGTTATTAGTCTCAGACCCCTTTTTAGGCTCACAGCCTACTCGACAGACTACTTTTGCCTCCTCAACCAATCATGTCATTCAGATCAGACTACGGTCTGATCTTTCTAGATTAGGTACAAATAGGTCTGGACATGCTCTTTCTGCGCGCCCATAACAACTGCTGCCATAGCAGCAATGGCTTACATAGGAGGCCTGAGAGAGTGCAGCTTCTTCAACTGGGCCTATGTATAACTCTCATATACTGAACACTAAGGGAGTTAGTCTGGGAGTGACTCATATCAGGTAAAAAAAAAAAAATCACCCATAAAGATCCTCCATTTAGACTTAACCAGGACAAACCTCCTGGGGGCTGAGGGGGAAAGTGACACAGGTTAAAAGTTGGCGAGATGGCTTTAAAATAGCCAAAATACAACAGCTCTTTACTTTCATTAAAGATGTCACAAGGGCGTCATGGCATTACCACACATTTATTTATTAAGACGTAACCGGAGCTTGGTCGAAAGCCCCCACCAGGCCCCGCCCACATCCCCTGCACTATTGTTGTGCCAAAATCAGGACCTACAGCTTCCAGGAAGTGACATTACCCTATCCAGACTTGGGACCTGACATCACCAGTCAAGTGACCTTACGGCCAACAAAAAGGAGCACAGCCCAGGTTGGAACACCAAGTGGGAAGTCCCTACCCAGTAGAGATGGGCTTGGGCATGTTCAGAATCCTATTCCCAACCCACCTGCCAGGAAGCTGATACTGCACACCGCTAATCACAGGCAGGGTGACATTTCCCAGTCCACAGCTGCACAGACCGGGAAATGTCTCACTGCCCGTGATTAGCAGTGTCGGCTTCCTGGCGGGATCGGGCAGGTGGGTTGGGACTAGGATTCTGAACATGCCCGAGCTCATCTCTACTACCCAGTACTGACCTTCCCCAGGTACTAAAAAGGGAGTGGACCCCAGGCCTTTTCCCATTCGTAAAGAGGAAATGACTGGGAGGCAAGGATGGAAGAGAGTCCCACTACCAAGGAGGGTGGTGCAAACGGGGATGAGTACTGCAGATGAGACTCCTGAACCAGGCCTTCTTCCACCAGTTTAAAAGCAATGCATCTCTTTCTCAGGTGGACACAATAAATGAGCAGTTCTGGAGAAAGACTTTCCTTATGTTTTTTTTGGTGATGCCTTTTCTGATGGATGAGGTGCCTACCTATCTTGTATGTGCTGTCCTGGAAGATAATTTGAGAAAGGAAAATTTTGCACCAGTCACTTTAGTTATTTTGCTCAAACTGCAGAGAGGTGGTTAGGACACAGGTTACACAAAAAATTGGAAAATTGCTCAGATCTTTAGTATCAAGTAATGTAGCTGGCTCTTTAAGAGCAACCAAGCAGGTCAGTTTGGATCTTCCTCTAAATAAAATCTAGGCTCCCTGACCCCACTGCAAGCAGTAAAAGGTACCTTGATGAGCAGTGAGAACTTCTTGTAATGTGCCCTGGCAGCTGCTTCTAACCAGCTCTTCAAGACACTGTTCAAGACAGAAGCCTTTCCCTAAGATACTCCATACAGGCAGCATCTTCCTGCTCTGCTCTGTCTGGATGTATCATTCCAGCAGGGCAGCTGAAACCACTTAGGCCTTAAACAAAGTCCTCTGGCTGGGGCAACACCCAAGAAAGAAGATCCTTTCACTATGGCAGCGGAAAACCCTTCTACAAGTCTGCACCAAATAGTTCTCACATTTCTCAGCTCACATCACTGGAAAACCCCTCAGTGATTGCTAAGGCAGATAAAAATTTACAAAATTGAATATTTATAAATTCTCACACTATTGGAGACAACTCGGCAGTAAAAAGAGCTAATCATTGTCCTGAGCTTAGAGAAAATGACAACCAAGCTCAGGCTGGCTACAGCCTATCAACAAAAAGAAGACTAAATTTAACTGTAGACAGTCCAGCTTAAAGTAGTGCCAAACCTTCCTCTTTTGTGTTGTAAAGTGTTGACCTATAGAAAGGCAACTGACTGCATAAGCTATTTTTACAAAATATATTCCAATTTCCTCTCTTTTCATGGCTGTCATAAATGCTTCCCTTAGGGAATTTTTTTGGCTGTAGAGGACAGGGGAGTGTGCACGGTTGAAGTTACATACTGCTCAGGTAAGCAGTACATGGTGCCTAATCCCACGAAGAGCACAGTATATGCGAGCCCCACCTATGTCAGTTTAACAGTTGACCCTTCAGCCTTTTGATTAAACTGTGCATGTGGGGCTCCCAAGACCCTTGCACAACAGCAGCAAACCACTGCAATAACAAATCCACAGGCTGCAATGTGGAACTTCACCTAAAGCACAGAAAGTAAAGTCTAGGCCATTTGCAATAATAGATAGATCAGCCTATCTGCAATAGATAGATCAGCACCTTTCTGGATGCGGACCCCCCAAATGATGATTTGTAATAATGATTAGTCAAAACTATATACACTACTGTGCAAAAGTTTAGGCAGGTGTGAAAAAATGCCGTAAATTAAGAAAGCTTTCAGAAATAGAAGTATTAATATTTTATTTTATAAATTAACAAAATGAGTAAAAAAGTGAATGAACAGAAGAGAAATCCAAATCACATTTTGTTGTGACCACCCTTTGCCTTCAAAACAGCTTCAATTTTTCTAGGTACACTTACACACAGTTTCTGAAGGAACTCGGCAGGTAGGCTGTTCCAAACATCTTGGAAAACTAACCACAAATTTTGTGGATGTAGGCTGCCTCAACTCCTTCTATGGGTTCATGTAATCCCAGACAGACTTGATGATGTTGAAATCAGGGTTCTGTTGGGGGCAAATCATCACTCTTCCATGACTCCTTGTTTTATTTTACACTGAAGATAGTTCTTAACACTGGATGTATGTTTGGGGTCGTTGTACTGCTGCAGAATAAATTTGGGGCCAATCAAACACCTCCCTGATGGTATGGCATGATGGATAAGTAGGTTGTATAAGCATAATGAATAAGTATACAGGATCTGGCTGTATTTCTCAGCATTGAGGACACCATTGATCCTGATCAAATCTCCAACTCCATTTTCAGAAATGCAGCTCCAAACTTGCAAAGAAGTCCATCATGCTTCACTGTTGGCTGCAGACGCTCATTATTGAAACACGTTCTGCAGTCCTTTAGCAAAAAGACTGCCTCCTGCTACAGACAAATATTGCAGATTTTGACTCATCTGTCCAGAGCATCTGCTGCCATTTTTCTGCACCTCAGTTCCTATATTTTAGTGTATAGTTTAGTTGCTTAGCCTTATGTCCACGTCAGAGGTATGATATTTTGGCCACAGATCTTCAATGAAGACCAATTCTGGCCAGACTTCTCCGGCAGTAGATGGGTGTACCTGGGTACCACTGGTTTCCACCAGTTCTGTGCTGATGGCACTGCTGGACATCTTCCAATGCCGAAAGGAATGAAGTATGATATGTCTTTCCTCTGCTGCATTAAGTTTCCTTGGCTGACCAATGCATCTATGTCCTCAACATTACCCTTTCTTTGTGCTTCTTCAAAAGAGTTTGAACAGCACATCTTGAAACCCCAGTGTGCTTTGAAATCTTTGCCTAGGAGAGACATTGCTGATGCAGTATAACTACCTTGTGTCTTGTTGCTGTGCTCAGTCTTGCCATGGTGTATGACCTGTGACATGAAATTGTCTTCCAGAGCCTCACGTTAACCACTGCAGCCCCAGAAGGATTTCCCACCTTAGGACCAGAGCACGTTTTGAGATTCGGCACTGCATCACTTTAACTGACAATTGCGCGGTCGTGCAACTTTGTACCCAAACTAAATTTCCATCCTTTTTTCCCCACAAATATAGCTTTCTTTTGGTGGTATGACAAGCATGACAATTTTGCAAAAAAAAAAAAAAACAATATTCCTTACTTTTTGCTAAAATACATATCCTAAAAAAAAAAAATCACATTTATTCATCGGTTTGGGCCGATTTATATTCTTCCTCATAATATTTTTGGTAAAAAAAAAAAATCGCTATCGGTTTATTGACTGGTTTGCGCAAATGTTACCGCGTTTACAAACCATGAGAATTTCTGGCGTTTTTACAATTTATTTATTTATTTATTTATTTTACTAGTAATGGCAGCGATATGTGATTTTTATCGGGACTGTGATATTGGGGCGGACATGTGGGACATTGACACTTTTTTGGGCCCAATGACATTCATACAGTGATCAGAAATGTAAATGTTTACTGATTACTGTATAAATGTCATTGGCAGGGAAGGGGTTAAACTGCAGGGGCAGTGAAGGGGTTAACTGTGTTCCCTGTGTGTGCTCTAACTGTATGGGGGCTGGGATGCCAGGGACACCAGAGATCTAACTGATCCCGTGTACAGGGACCAGTAGATCTCTGACATGCCGCCAGTCAGAATGGGGAACCGCTGTGTTTACATCGGCGGTTCCCCGTTCTGGCTCTGCCACAGGAGATCGCGGGTTGCCGGCGTGCATCGAGTCCACCCGACCAGCGGTCCCGCTCAGAGAGCGCCGACTATAAGTGGCAATTCGCAGGACAGAGCCACAATGTCGCCGCTTATAGTCATTACGCGGTCGGGAAGTGGTTAACAGCAGAGCTTGGCTGTTCCTCACTCAGTTTTAAGTCTAACTACTGATGGGGAAATTACATATTTCATTAGTTAAAGCTCACTTTTGCTGAGGAACCTCCCCCCGGGTGATCTATGTACACTGCAAGGATTATAATAAACTTTGTTGCAGATTCCTACCTTTTGTTATTCTGAAGAAATCCATTTGTTTCTCTGTGCCTCTGTGATGAGTGTGTCTAATGGGTGTGGTTTCATAATTATCAGTCAGCTGAGGAGCATTAATGAGGAGAACTGTTGGGCCTACATCCCTTTAGATGTGTTCCTATTGGAAGTATCTCACCAAAAATGACATTTTTGTTGCAGGGGATGCCTGAAATCTGACTTGTATCTTAGGCGGACTTCTGGGAAAATTGGTGAGTCAATTACACAAGCAGGAAATTATGTTTCTGGGGAGTGGTCAGTACACATTCTGTGTACGGAACAACTCAAGGTAGCCATATTGCATGGCATTTATAGAAATTTACAGTAGCAACAAATTGAATAGGAAATAACATTCAATTACAATATGACTTGTATCGCAATTGTACACGCTATATTATTTTTTCTTTATTTGCTATTTTTTTCCACCACGAAAGTGCAGTTACCCTTTAAAGTTGTCTAGTGGTCTCATAAAATACCTAATAATTGATTCCAAGCCCTGGATAATAGGCCGGCCATACAAGCCATATAAGGACATACAGTAAGTATGGTTTTACCTTAGTTGACTCACACCAAAGGAATGTGATTAACTGACCAGGATGTGGCCAAGCCCACTTTCTTCTCTACGATTGACTATTTCCTTACATTCAAGCTCTATACAACAACAGCCAAAACTGGTAAGATCTTAGTCCCATAACAGCGCTTCCATTAGGCATGCATGTATCTGATTATTGGGCCATGCTATCATGTTTTGTTGAAACAGCATCTTTAGTTAAGTATTATTGTTATATTTTCTATTATCTGTATCCGTTATTACTTTTAATAAATGTTATAAATATTTGTGTGATCTCTCTTTGCACATATCAGATACAACCCTAAAAACAAACTATTATGTGACTGTGATACAAGACCTACACAGCTGTTTCTGTTTCAGTTAATGACTGTGTTTCAACCTACATATGAAAATGATGATCATTAGCACCTGATTGGTATAATTGGTTAATCCTACACCTAAATCATAAAAAATCCCTGGCTTTGTGCAAGTGTACAAAGTTGGCAAGTGTAAGAACTGATGCTGGTTTGAAGCCAAAGGGTAGTCACACCAAATATTGATTTCATTTAGATTTTTCGTCTTTTTGCTTACTTAGCATTTTGTAAATTGATAAAAAAAATAAAACAATTAAAATACATATTTTTGAAAGCTTTTTTTTTTTTTTTTTTTTTTTACAGCATTTCTTCACACCTGTCTGAAAGTTTTGCACAGTAGTGTATATTTATATATACACATGCACAGATACATACACATTTCCCTCTATAAAAAAATCAACAAAAACAAGTTCAAAATCATTATACATTATATTAAGGACAGCAATAGTGCACTAGAAAAACACTCACAATTGCATCCCAACACACTCTGAAACTAGGTAGCAAAGAAAACTTATGGATTCAAGTTAATAAAACATATGGTTGAAAATTATTCTCTGACCTAAAATGCATTCTAAAAACTGTACTACTTTTTTTTTTTTTTTTTTTAATAAAACTGTATATTTCCCAGTAAAATGGAGAAAGGAAGTCATAATGTTAGGCACATACAATTTTGGTGCACTGTATGTACAAGTCTGACAACAAATGTAAAAGTTCCACACCATGACTAACACACTATTGTGCATGGCCCATTCAACATTTCTCACCGGGTCTTTTTGTATAAATCTGCTTCTTTACAGCAAAGAAAAAGCACAATAAATAAAAGTTCCAGGCCACCAAATAAATGGACGAGTACAACAAGAATGTTTGTCTTAACAGTAACTGTAAAATAACTTTAGCTATGTTAAAGATCAGAAATAAAGGAGTCTTTAATAAGGACTGTGCTCAATATACTTGATTCAATATGTGACTTTGTACTGAGGCTGGAAGGAGCTATCAAGCTGTAAAGTTGGCCAGATTTTATAGTAACCTGTAAAAATGTGGAACTGAACAGCCCAAGAAATAAGAGGAAAAAGAGCAGATGCTTTGTCTATATTTCTTTCAAACACAACAGGCAAAAATACACATATTACTGTTCACTCTTTCTGTAAGCTACAGATAAAACTGGCTGTCCATTACTACAGTTAAAAAAAAAAAAAAATGTGAGGGATTTTAAAAGTTATTTTAATAAGAGAGGTAAATATACTTAAATTTAAATTCCACATTGACTTTTAGAGGCAAACCCTGTAACCAAACAATAAGCCTTATGTCTGGATAGTCCTCAGAACAATACGGTTTAACATGAAAGGATGAAAAACAACAATGCAGGTGTTACAGTTCCCTCTCAACACTTCTCTAATTTTGAAACTGCACACTAAATAGACTTTTGTAAGCTAACAAAAAAAGCTTGCCAGACCCATAAAAAATATGTTACGGTAGAGCTGCACGATTTTGGCCAAAATGAGAATCACAATTTTTTTGCTTAGAATAAAGATCACGATTCTCTCACGATTCTCGCGGCATAATATATTGCATATACGAAAAAATTGGGCTAACAGCACTGTTTAGTTTTTTGAAAGGGTAATTTTTCCAAAAAAATTGCGCTTAAAAGTCTGCTGCGCAAATAGCGTGTGACATAAAATATTGCAACAACCGCCATCTTATTGTCTAGGGTCTCTGCTAAAAAAATATATATATATAATGTTTGGGGGTTCTAAGTCATTTTCTAGCACAAAATAATGGATTTTTATTTGTAAACAGCAAGTGTCAGGAAAGATTTAGTCTTTAAATGGTTAAACCATACATCTATACAAGGAGAGTTCATTCAGAGTGCATTCCTTTGAAGTAAATTACTTTGTATCTCTTTTATCGTCTTTTATCAATGGTGATTCAGAACTTGGCTCTCTGTCCAGACTTGGAAGTCTCCCCTGAGACTCAAGTCGCTCCGACTTAGTAAAGACTTCAGGCGACTTGCATTGACATTTATTACTGTCAAGTCGCGCTGGGTAGCCCCGCAAGTCGGACCCCATTCACTGCACTGAAAATCGCGGTAATGCCCAATGGAGATCGCAGGGGGGGCTGGATCGAGATTGCGATTTTAATACGATTAATTGTGCAGCTCTATGTTATGGTAACGTCCACCACAAAGACATGCAGACCTGTGTAAATATACACCAAATCTATACAAAGAACATGGCCTCTAAGAAGCTTCTTTAGGGTTTACAGCATACACCTTCCAGTTTTCACCGAAAGAGATAGAAAGAACAAACAATAAAAAAAAAAAAAAAGAAATCAGTCTGGGTTCTTTAGTTTTGTCATATATTACCTTTTACTAAAGACAGAAATATCTATTTCATGATTCACTAGAACACAGCACACATGAGGTTTTCAGTTACATCTGGTAACCAAGATTAAAGTGGTTGTCAAGTCATGACAACCACTTTAAACTACAGGTAAGCCTACAATAAGGCTTACCTGTAGGTCCAAGAAATATCTCCTAGACCTGTATGGTTTAGGAGATATCCCCTGTATCTGCATGTGCTGACGTCATCAGCACATGCGCACTGAAGAATCGGCACCCGGGGTAGCCCAGGGTGGCGTTTCTTCTGTATTCGTGCCGTAAATGGCGGCTCCTGTGCGCATGCGCGGGAGTGACGTCAGCGCGGCTCCGCCAATCACATCGCTGGAGCCCGCGCTGTGATTGATCGGAGCCGCAGACCCAAAAGAATGATGTCGTCGGTCACAGCAGTGTGCCGAGACCGCTACAACAGCTTTGTTCCGAGAAACAAGGGTATAAAAAATTCACCCGTTCAGACCAGGTACAAAGCATCACGTCACCCGACGGTCCCTGTGACACGCCTGAACCCGCCCTCCGCTACGGAGATGCTTCACCCTTGCTCCGTAATTACCTTCTGAACCAGCCGGAGCTGGAGGGATACCGCTACGCTGCTGTATAGGAGGGAGGTCCCTACAGGGACATTGATCCTGTGACCATCTGACCCTGAGGCTTTCCGCCCGGTCATTGGTGCCGCCAGCAAGGATTTGGTGAGATCGCTCCTTTAGTGCTTGTACTGCCATTATATGATAGACCCTTACAGTTTTTACAGCCGATACGGTTGCAGCTTCTATGCTGATCATCCCGTGTGGATCTATCTCGGATTTATGGTAACCACTTGATTGCACTATCATTTGCTCCCACCTGGACTTCCATTTATACATGCCAATGGCTACGTATGTTTGATAGCCTCTACCGTGTTACTGTGGAAGTACCTACTTTGGATTCAGTAGTTACTGACTGCCTTGTTCGAGACTGTAGCTTACAGCAGCAACGCACCCTCACTCCCCTGTTCGGGATCTTCCTGCCTACCTAGCTATTTAAGATCACGCAGCAGCAGTATTCCCATCCCCATATACCCCCGTGTCCTCAGATTATATTGCATATACTCCCTTGTGTCCCCTACTTTATGGGATTGGAATATCAGTTTCTAAATTCTGGACACTGGCCTCAGCAGGTTATCTGACTGTATGTGGTTGCTTGTAGCGGATGATGCATAGGTGTTAAGACGCGTCCAGGTTGTTAATTGACAACAATGTCATTTTTATTTTATTTTCATTGCTCCAGTGGTTGTACACATTTTTACTATCCTAAAATAATAAAAGTTATATTTTATGAACTTTTTGGCTCCTGTATTAGGTGCGCTGGTGATTCTTAATCACCTTTCCTTTTTAGCTTTGTTCCGAGGGAAGTTTTTCATAATGAGCTAGTATGCGCTGCAGACTAGCTCATTACGCCTTTGCATAGCAGGTTTTTTTTTTTGGGGTGGGTGGGGGCGGCTTTACAACCACTTTAATGGTACTGCAGGTGCAAAAACAAACATTGAGAATTTATTAAAACTGGAGCAGGCATAGTCTGGAGCAGCTGTGTATGACAGCCAATGAGCTTCTATCTTCAGCTTGTTCAGTTAAACTTTGAAAAATTGAAAGACAGAAGCTGACTGGTTGCCACAAACAATTGCTCTATATTCTGAAGCAACTGGAGCATGCAGTGTCTTCTCTGCAGTAAAAGAAACCTACCCGCTTGCTTGCAGCGTACTTTGGAATCTACACTGAGCTACACAAGTCAGTTTACCTTCCGGCACAGTGTCTGTGTGCTAGAATGAAGGCACACCTGCACGTGTGCAGGAGTGACATCATCCCAAGCCGCCCAATAAAGACAGCACTAGAACGGCGGGAGCAGCATGGGACCTGGACCACGGAAAGGAAAGTTTAGCGCTGCTTTAAGGATCTTCCTCCTGGTTCTTCATTAGTCACAGTTTCGTGCATTCTGAAACTTTGGATGTGGCTCAGTATTTCAGTGTTCTGTTCCTACGTAAAGCCCTCTGCCTGTTCCTCCCTTTGTCCCTTCTTTAGTCCATCCTTCTGCACCTGATCTGAACCCTACTGGGCATGCGTCTGTTATAGGCTTTCCTATGTGCCTGACTATGCACATGTATCTAATCTTCTGTGTACGGACCCCTTTGACTGTTTACCAACCATGTCTCTGCCTGCTGCCTGGACTGTCCCCTCTGCAAATTCTTCTAAATATGCTCCAGCTGAGGTACCCATCCCTGCCATCCTCTGTGGCCATCTGCATTCCCCTGTGCCAGAGGTACTCTTTCTTCTACCTTTGCCCAGCCTCCTGTGCTACCTAGTCAGAGAACATAGCAACGGCTCAAACAAACAAACAAACTGGCTCATGGTTTCCGGCTGATAAGCCTTGTTTACAGCCAGAACACGTGAGCACATTTATATTTTTTACTCTTTCTCATGTACTAATAAAATGGATTAAGGATTATTGGAGTTGCAGGCTCTATCTTCTGAAAGAATATCTCCAACACCTTGTTGAATCTATGCCATGAAGAATTAAGGTAGTTCTGAAGGGAAAAGGGGGTCCAACCCGGTACTAGCAAGGTTTACCTAATAAAGTGGCCGGTGAGTGTATGTGCAAATTGTGTCTTACCAAGTAAGGGATGTATTTACATCATTCAGTCAATCAAGATGGTTGAAGATGCTGAACCCAGAAGAAGATAAGGAGAAGATTGCAAACACTGCACTGTTAAAGTGAAGGCAATTGGATTTCCCCTGTTTGTATGGCAAAGGCCCTGCCAGGCTATTATGACACAAGCGTTTAACGCTTGCAAGCTAGTAAGAGTGCAATTTATGGGGTGGAGGGATATCCACAGTGTGCTGTGAGACATCATGCAAAGAATTTACAGAGCGACATATACCCTGCTCACTCTTCTCTACACTAGTGGTGTTTCCTATTATGGACTTTATCCTTCTGTTTGTACATATAATTTATCTTCTTCGAAATTAGGTAGATGTTTTAGTACAGCTCTTATTTAATAAATGCAGAAAAACATGTTACAAGTGAAAAAAACAAAAGAATGTTGAAGTGCCTGATGTCAAAGGGCAAACATAGCGAAGGAAATGTAATGGTGTGGGGGTGCTTTGGTGTTGGGAAGATACAAGGGAAAAAAATCCAGATAGTAGAGCGGCACCATTCTGGCTAAATGAGAATCACAATTTTTTTGCTTAGAATAAAGATCACGATTCTCGCGGCATAACATCATCTTTCATATTATACAAAAAAATTGGGCTAACATTACAGTTTCATTTTTCTCTTAAGTTCACTGACAGACGCAGCCCTTCATTGACAAGTGGGGTTTATGCTCATCCTACTAGGAGTAGACTAGGCAAATAGAAAAAAAGCAAGCTGACCCCTCCCAGGGGGCCGTCCTCACTCCAGCATGTAACCCCCCTGCTCTGTATAGCATATCAGTTTTTTATGCCTAGTGCAAGGAGTTAGACCTGTTCCCTTATGGGATCTGCGGTTCCTTATTTTTTACTGCTTTTCTCAAGCTATCTGATGAAGACTGCTATCAAGAAGCCGGCTGGGGCATAGAGGATATCCAGAATCCTGAACTTTCCCCAGCACGGCCGGCAGATGCGAGTTACCCTTAGCCTTGGCGGGGTCCGCCGCATCGTGCCCGTTCCGTGCGGGTGGCCAGTGGGTGATTCCCACTTGCGCCCAGTGACCGGACTCTGTTCCCGTCCAGGGGCCTTTTGGCCTGCAGCATCCCTCTCCGGTAGTGGGAGGAAGGTCTGCAACCGGGTGGCTACCCGCTACGCCCGTCGGACTGGTGAGTGACCCCCTCTCTCCCCCCCTTTTCGGGCTCGGAGGGGGGGCTGGGCGAATTTTAGCGGTCTAGGCCGGCCGGTGGAGGGTTTCTTCTAGGGCTTAGGCCCCCCTGGTTGTCCTCGCTCCCCTCCTACACCCCCCTCCCTCCCCCCGCACCACACCCCATGCCTTAGAGTCACCATGCGGCGACCCGTCGCCATTTTGCCGTAGCTGCGGCCATTTTGTTGGTGATTTTGGCCTCTAGTGATGAACGGCGGCCATTTTGCTGTAGTCGTGGCCTGTATTACAGGCTTTTGGCCTCTTGCGACCATTCGGCGGCCATGTTGGATGTGCCTGGGAAGAAAAACGTGCGGCTAAGCCGATACTTCCTCTTTCGCTCTGGGACAGCGTGGATGGCACAGACGGCGCAGGCTCTCTGACTGGCGGTCACTAAGCACTCCTACTGGGACTCAGCGCTTGAGAGGTAACAACAGCAAGTATAGCTGGGATCTCCCTGGGGTGCTGGTAGCGGTGGGTGCAGTCCTCCTGGGTGTCCTCCCTGGTTGATCTGTGGGGCAGCGGTGGGGCTGCTTTGTGAGGGTGTCAGGGCTTTTCTGCCTGTCAGTGTCTGGTGGCGCAATGGCGGCTGAACCTGCGGGTCCTTCCAAGGAGGAGCCAGTGGAAGCGCAACCTGCGCTGGGGACTCTGGTGTCCCTGGAACAGGTAAGATCGGTATTCTGGGAATTTTTTCCCTGGAAAGTGCCGGGCCAGGCTAAGACGACCCCTAAAAAGCGTCCACCTTCATCGGGGGAGGAGTCTGAACCAGAAGTGGCCTCAGTGGTCAAGGGGACCCCCGTGAAGCTCTGAGGGTGAGCTGGAGCTCTCGGACGGCGAGGGAGACCAGGGGGCCTCGGTAGCGCGCGAGAAGGCGCTGGTGGTCGCACTGATCGCTAATATTCGTGCGTCCTTGCAACTGGACCAAGCAGGAGAGTCGCAGGAGACTGCATACGTTTGTGGGTCTCTTAAGCCACCTAGGTCCCCTAGGGCTTACCCTTATGATCAATTCTGTGACCAACTGGTCCATAAGGAATGGCAACGTCCGTAGAATTCCTTCGCCCTGCCCAAACGTTTCGCTGTATGCTACCCATTTGAGGATAGTTTTGTGAAGAAGTGGGCATCCCTGCAGTGGACCCTCCGGTGGCTCGCCTTAATAAGGCAACGACCATTCCCTTGGAGGGCTCTCCCTCTTTCAAGGACTCGGCCAATAGGCGGACGGAGGCGGTGTCCAAAGCACTGTTCTTGTTGGCGGGGTCAGCCATGAGACCGGCTCTGGCGTCAGCTATGGCGGCGCAATCTCTTACCGAGTGTGCGACTGAGTTGCACAACTAGTTGAGCTGCGGGAGGGTGCTGTGGTTATGCTGTTGGTCGGGTGACCACGCGTCTAAGAAGGGTCTCACGGATCTCCCTTTTCAGGGCAGTCGACTCTTTGGGGCGCAGTTGGATGACACCATTAAGGATTTCACTGGAGGAAAGAATACTTTTCTCCCGGAGCCCAGGCGGCGGGAGTTCCGCCGTAAGCAGGGTCCTACTTCTTCGGGCCAGAAGAGGTTTTTTTGTGTTCAAGGCCCAGCAAGATTGCCTTGAGGTCCGGTAAACGGCCCTGGCAGTGCAAGGGTGAAAAGGCGGAGGATAAGTCCTCCACCGCATATTGGGTTGCCCCCATTCGATTCTCGGGTGGGGGGGGACGTCTTCTGGGGTTCACAGACAGGTGGACTGCCCGTATTTCCGACCAGTGGGTGCAGGAAGTGGTGTCCTCCGGGTACAGGATACAGTTCAGCACTCTACCCCCAGACAGGTTCTTCCCATCGAACTTGGGATTCCCTCAGGGGCGTCGGGAGGCTCTCCTACAGGCTGTTCAGACACTCTCCGAACAAGGGGTGATTGTGCCGGTACCTCCGCTGGAAAGGTTCCGCGGCTTCTATTCAAATCTTTTTGTGGTACCCAAAAAGGGTGGAGTCAGTCCAGTTCTGGACCTAAAAGCGCTAAACTACTTTGTGAAGGTGCGAAAATTCAGAATGGAATCTGTCCATTCGGTCGTGGCCGCCCTGCACCAAGGGGACTTCATGGCGTCTCTAGATATCAGGGACGCATACCTCCATGTTCCCATTTGTCTCTGACATCAGCATTTCCTGCGCTTTGCGGTGGGAGACCTACATTACCAATTTGTGGCACTTCCCTTCGGTCTGGCCTCGGCTCCTCGGGTGTTGACCAAGCTGGTGGCCCCGGTGCTGGTGCTATTGAGGCAGAGAGGCATTGCGATGGTAGCATACCTCGACGACCTACTCCTGTGAACGGAGTCTGCTTCGGCCCTGGAGGAGAACGTGGCTATCACCATGGCCTCGTTAAAAGACTTTGGCTGGCTGATCAACCTGCAGAAGTCGACGTTGACACCATCCTGTCGCCTGGAATATCTGGGTCTGATTCTGGACACGGAGCAGGCGAAGGTGTTTTTACTTCCGGCCAAGTTACTGACATTGCAAGCAGCGGTGCGAACCCTGCTTCATGCCAGTGGTCCTCCTTACGATTCTGTATGCGGGTGTTGGGGCTCATGGGTTCAGCCTTTGAGGCGATACCTTACACCGAGTCACACTTGGCTCCTTCAACGAGCGATTCTGTCACGGTGAGGCAAGTCTCCGCTGTCACTGGACCAGCTGATCAGATTGGATCATCAGACCAGAGGATCATTGACATGGTGGCTTCGGGCCCCAGCTCTAAAGTTGGGTAAGTCTTTCCTTCCCCTGAACTGGTCGATAGTAATGATGGATGCCAGCCTTTCGGGCTAGGGAGGGGTACTGAGGCAGTTGTCTGCTCAGGGCCGTTGGTCGACGCAGGAATCTTGACTTCCGATAAATGTGCTGGAGCTGAGGGCGATCAGGCTCTGTCTCTGCCACTGGTCGGCGAGGCTGCGCGGCCTCCCGGTTCAGGTTCAGTCAGACAACGCCATGGCAGTGACATACGTGAACCAACAGGGCGGAACAAGGAGCTCGGCAGCAGCTGCGGAAGCGGCTCTCATTCTGAGATGGGCAGAACTTCACGTGCCGGCAATCTCCGCCATTTACATTCCGGGCGTAAAAAACTGGCAGGCAGATTTTCTCAGTCGTCAGACTCTGAATCAGCGGAAAAGGTCCCTGCATCCAGCAGTGTTCCGCCAGAAGTGGGGCACGCCAGACGTGGATCTCCTGGCATCCAGATTCAATCACAAGGTGCAGACCTTCGTGTGCAGGTCAAAGGATCCGTTGGCGGCTGCCACGGACGCCCTGGTGGCCCCATGGTCTCGGTACCGGCTCCTGTACGCTGTTCCTCCTCTCAAGCTTTTACCGCGGCTGTTGCGCAGGATAGAAGTGGAGGGAATCCCGACAATCCTGGTGGCTCCGGATTGGCCTCGGCGCCCTTGGTATGCCGATGTGGTGCGGATGGTAACAGACGTTCCTTGGGGGTTCCCGCTTCGCAAAGATCTGCTGTCTCAGGGACCCATCCTGCACCCTGCTTTACCCTCGCTGGCTTTGACGGCTTGGCTATTGAGTCCCATGTGCTGAGGGATAGGGGTGTCTCTGACTCCATGATCCCTACCACGCTTAAGGCGTGCAAGTGTACTTCGCGCAAGATTTATCATCGGACCAGGAAGGCCTATATTGCGTGGTGTGAGGCGGGGGGTTGGAACCCTCGCTCTTACGTTGTATCCCGGGTCCTGGCTTTTTTGCAGCAGGGCCTGGATAACAAATTGGCATTGAGTACTCTCAAGGGTCAGATTTCGGCTCTGGCAATTCTTTTTCAACGGCCTTTGGCGTCACATTCGTTGATTCGTACATTTGTACAGGGTGTACGCCATGTGGCTCCTCAGATATGGTCGCCTTTGGCGCCGTGGGATTTGAATTTGGTGCTTTCTGTACTGCAGAAACCACCATATGAGAAGATCAGGGATATTCCCTTACCATTGCTGTCGCAGAAAGTGGCATTCTTGGTGGCCATTACATCCGCTAGGCGGGTGTCTGAGTTGGCAGCGTTGTCCTGCAAGTCTCCTTACCTAGTCCTTCATAAGGACAAGGCGGTCTTTCGCCCTTCTCCTTCGTTTCTACTGAAGGTGGTCTCTCTTCTTTTCACATTAATGAAGATATTGTTCTTCCTTCATTATGTCCGCTCCCGTCGCATCCCAAGTAATTTGAGTTATATTCTTTGGATGTCGTGAGGGCTTTGCGGGTGTATTTGGTGGCTACAGCTTCCTTTCGGAAGTCTGATGCTTTGTGCTGTCGGATGGTCCGCGCAAAGGATTGGTGGCCTCGTCGGCTACTGTTTCCCGTTGGATCAGACAGACCGTGACCCATGCGTATACTGTTCGGGGCAAGGTACCCCCTTTTCCAGTCACGGCTCATTGCACCAGGGCAGTTAGCACTTCCTGGGCTTTCAGACACCAGGCTTCGGTGTCACAGGTGTGCAAGGCTGCTACTTGG
The DNA here is from genome assembly GCA_018402905.1 of Glandirana rugosa. Taxonomy (NCBI): domain Eukaryota; kingdom Metazoa; phylum Chordata; class Amphibia; order Anura; family Ranidae; genus Glandirana; species Glandirana rugosa. Next base: position 561,489 of record BLSH010257296.1, on the reverse strand, counting down.
GCCTCGGTGCACACGTTTACTAAGTTTTACAAAGTTGATATTTCAGCATCTGCAGTTGCTGCCTTTGACCGCAAAGTTTTGCAGGAGGCGGTGTAGGCATGGCTGGCGCCTCCTGAGAGGACTCTATTGGGTACAGTTGTTGTTTACCCACCCCTCTTGACTGACACAGCTTTGGGACATCCCCACTTGTCAATGAAGGGCTGGGTCTGTCAGTGAACGTAAGAGAAAAAGGGATTTTATTAAAACTTACCGTAAAATCCTCTTCTCTGAGTTCACTGACAGACGCAGCACCCACCCCTCTGTTGCGTTTGTACAGCTTGTTACGAACTGATATGCTATACAGAGCAGGGGGGTTATATGCTGGAGTGAGGACGGCCCCCTGGGAGGGATCAGCTTGCTTTTTTTCTATTTGCCTAGTCTACTCCTAGTAGGATGAGCATAAACCCCACTTGTCAATGAAGGGCTGCGTCTGTCAGTGAACTCAGAGAAAAGGATTTTACGGTAAGTTTTAATAAAATCCCTTTTTTTTTTTTTTTTTTTTATTCATTTTAGTGTATTTTTTCCCAAACCAACAGCTCTGGTTGACACATAGGGATCCGACTTCAGGGGCGACTCAGCACGGCTTGCAAGCGACTTCTGTAATAGAAGTCAATGCAAGTCATCTGAAGTCGTCCCCAAAGTAGTACAGGAACCTTTTTCTAAGTCAGAGCGACTTGTGTCGCTCCTATTAGAACGGTTCCATTGCACTGCATTTGAAAAAATCTCGGGTGTAGATCATGAGCGGGGTTAAATCGAGGTTGCGATCGTTTAACGATTAATCGTGCAGCTCTACCAGATAGGATGTAACTCTATTGTACAACACCATCTCATAGGCAGTGCTTCATTAGTTACAATGTCATTAGGCAACAGGACAAGGATCTAAAGCCTACTACTAAGCCACATAAAACTTATTTTGTGAAGACACAGAAAACCAAAATCTTTGAAGTACCAAGAAACACAATTATGAGATCCCAGCCCCATCAAGCCTTGTAAGAAAAACCTCACTTTAAATTGTTACTAAAACCAGTAATATGAAAATAGTTCATCTGCCTGCCTGCCTGCCTGCCCCTGATCTGTATATTACGGTCACATTATAAACTGCACAGTTTCTCCAGAGCTGTGTGTTCAGGTAGGAGATTTCCACTACAGCCTGTATACACGTTCACATGTGTGATGTCAATATCATGTGACCTGGCTATCTCTGAGGACATGTAAATGTTCTCTCCAGCATAAAAGACACAACTGAGCATGTGCAGGATGACTACCCTGCCTGTGTTAAGCTGACCAACCCCAGATACACAGTGCAGGAGGAAGAATCTATGCATACAGGATAAACAGCCTTTTTACACAATGCACAAGTTCCACAGTGAGTATAACAAGCATGCTATGCTGCATATACACACTGATTTTACTGTTGTGGGTCTAGTAACACTTTAACCTGTTGCCACAAGTGTAAGACATATGTGCAGTGAAAAAAAGGTGGGCTTCAATGCCCACATGCTATAAATATGTGTTGCTGGGCATCTGATGTTTCTGTGCTGAGAGCCCTCTCATGAAAAGGCTCTTTTTCCTGCTTTACTCAGTAGACATCTATAGGACCTTGCACCTGAAGCTAGTATTTACATTTTTTTGCAGTTTTGGGTGGAGTGTGGAGTTAGATTTTTCAAACTATCTGTGTCCCCATGGAGGAAATTCACCTCTCAATGTTTCATGGTGTCTCTTGACCTCTCGTTAGGGAACACCTTTTGCAATGATAAAGTGGGAAGTGCACCTAATATGTAAAGGTTTTCATGAATTTCCTGCTGAATCTATAGGACAGGAAGTGAAGAGAAATCTCCCCAGCGGGGAAAAAAACAGCAGTAACCTGCGGTGGGGTGATAATCCTTTAGGGAGTGATAACCTGAGAATACAGTGTGATTCATAAAGAAGTATACAGTTTCCAGATGCTGTAAAACAGTAACATTGACCACAACTGCAAACCGTTAGGTGACTAGTCAGTTAAAATGGCAGCGTCTGCAGTGGAGAAGGCATTTTGTGTTCTTAAATGAAGCAAAATGAAATCTGTAGCTGTTATGCAATGGCATTTTCAATCATGATTCAAAAAAGAATCTCCAACCAGAAAATCTACCTACGATTGGCATAAAAAATTTGAAACTATGGGCTGTTTGTGCAAACTTAAAAGTCCTGGATGACTGCATGTGTCCGAAGAAGTCGTCGATAGTGTTTGCACCGCCATTCAACAAAGCCCGAGAAAATCAATGTGGAGGGTGAGTCGTGAAGTGCAGATTTCACAGCCCACTGTCTGGAGAATTTTGAATAAGAAGAAGCTGAAAATGATTCTATACAAAGTGCAGATGTTGCAAAATCTCACTGACCTTGACAAGACAAAGCACTTTGAATCTTGTGCCGAAATGCACCACCATTTTGAATAGGACGATATTGCAGATCACTTATGTTTTCACCGATGAAGTTACATTTCACGTGAGTGGTCAGGTAAACAAACAAAATGCAACACATACGAGATTCCCCTAAGGTAAATGTGTTCTGTGTCCAAAAAGAAAATGTATGGCCCCTTCTTTTTTCACGAGCAAACTGTCATGGCAGGCTCTTTTCTGGAAATGTTAAGTCTTTGGTTGATGCCACAGTTTCAGGATGACAGTAACAACTTTATTCTCCAATTGGATGGTGCACAAGCACACTAGTCAGACGATGTGTGAGATTACCTCGATGAAAATCTTCCTCCCCAATGGACTGGACGAGCCGTGGACTACAACATGCCGCTGACCCAATGGCCACCCAGAATGCCTGACGTTGTAAAAAATAGCAAACATGTTATACTTACCTCTTTTGTGCAGTTGGTTTTGAACATAGCAGCCTGGATCTTTCTCTTTTCAGGTAACTCTTTGCTACTCCTGACCCCTTCCTCCACGTGAGTGCCCCCACAGCAAGCTGCTTGCTATGGGGGCACCTGAGCCGAGTCACAGCTCTGTGTGTCCATTCAGACACGGAGCCCCGACCTGGATCCGCACCCTCTCTCCCCTGATCGGCTGACTTTGATTGACAGCTGCGGGAGACAATGGCGCCGCTTCTATATCTAAGCAAATCAGGAGGAGAGTCCCGGGTGGCTAAGACACTCATGGCATTGCTGGAGAGAGATGGGGCTCAGGTAAATAATTAGGGGGTGCTGGGGAGGCTGATACACACAGAAGGCTTTTTATCTTAATGCATAGAATGCATTGAGATAAAAAAAACCTTCTGCCTTTACAACTCCTTTAACACTTTGTGACTTTTTCCTGTGGGGGTACCTAAAGGACAAGGTATTCGCCCCTCCCATTTCTGTTGATCTAACGGAGCTGAAACAGCATATCACAGCCACTATCACTGCACTTGATTTAGATATCTTAAAGTGTTTGTAAAGGTTTGTTTTTTTAATAACAAACATGATATACTTACCTGCTCTGTGCAAGAGTTTTGCACAGAGCAGCCCCAATCCTCCTTTTCTGGGGTGCCCCGGTGACGCTCCTGGCTCCTCCTCTTCATCGGGTGCCTCCATGGAGAGCTGCTTTCCACCCCATAGCATGCATTAAGGTGAAAAACCTGGAAACTTTACAACCCCTTTAACTCGCATTTGGGTGGAATTGGATTACCGGCTCGATGTGTGTCGTGTGACTAAGGGTGCACACATAAAACATCTGTGACTGTCTCTAAAAAACTTGAAACATTCTTCTACAATTCTGTTACAGTTAAATAAAATAAAATCTTACATTGTTCTTGTTTCATGCATTGAAACGGTATACTTCTTTATGAATCACAATGTATTTGTGAATTGACTTTTACATTTATTTTGTCATAACAACCATTAAATGAATGTTGCCAGCATCATACTAGTACTAAAAATGGTAAAACACAACTACCTATAGAGTACTCTAGATAAAGTGGCATATACTGTACCTTTGTGAACTGAACCTTTAGAGCAGGGATATGCAATTAGCGGACCTCCAGATGTTGCAAAACTACAAGTCCCATCATGCCTCTGCCTCTGGGTCTCATGCTTGTGGCTGTCAGAGTCTTGCTATGTCTGATGGTACTTGTAGTGCTGCAACAACTGGGAGGTCTGCTAATTGCATATCCCTGCTTTAGAGGTATGAGGAAAGCAAGATGTGGTATCAAAAAATTACAGCCACACAAAAGAAAAAAGATTTGGGAGTTGATCCTACTGTATTAACGACTATTTCTGAACAAGTTAAAGTAAGTAAATATAAAAGTGAACCTCTCATTTGTGCCTTTTTGGTCTGTTAAATAAATATACAATTGAAAATGTTGTTATGTCTGTTAAGTTAGTCTATGTGTGAGTGGATTGAAAGTCTAATCTTGAGAGTGAGAGAGCCAGTACAGTAGAGAGGCTGGGACTGACAGAACAGAAATAGCCATTGAACAAATAGCCAGAAGACTGAAAATATTCTTGTTATTGTGTAATTCTGAAACATCTTCAGCAGGGCTAAATATTGCATTATTCTTCTTCTATGACTAACAAAAGTGAATTTGAGAGCCTTAAACCCCACCTAGGAGAGTTTTTCAAAGCTTTCCTAAAACTTGGTAAAAGTAGTATGCACTCAAAAACAAACATTTTTGGTTGATTCCAAACTTTTCTAACTCTAGTATATTTATCTTGTAATTAAATATGTACAGAGATCAGTCGCATTTTCTCATTACACACAGACTGGAGAAGTGTGTCTCTTTTGGGAAGAGTAGTGAACCTAGCAAAAGATTTTTATTTCAGATGAAATGAACACTGATATTTGATGTTGATTCATTAAATGCAATGCTTGCAACTAAAATTTTGAAATTAGGTAAAACAAAAACAATATTTTTAAGCAATAAAAAAATGAATATTTCAATTTCTATGTAGTATTTTACCATTAAACAAAAAAAGGCGAAGCAGGAAAAAACCCATAAGTCTTTCTGACTTTGTCACCAATAAACTGGCCACTTACATACCTTTTATGCTGATAAGATAATGTTTGTGTTAGGATTTCAAGTGCTGGTATCCTGTAGAGCAGTGGTTCTCAACCTCAGTCCTCAAGTACCCCCAAGAGGCCATATTTTCAGGTTTTCCTTTATCTTGCACAGGTGCTTTAAATCAGAGTCAACGGCTTGGTAATTTGGACAGCTATTTTATCTAAGAGAAATTCCCAAAACATGACATCTGTTGGGGTACTTGAGGACCGAGGTTCAGGACCACTGCTGTGGAGCATGTATGACAAGATATGCACACCAGACTCAAATCTGAAATTACATATGATTTATTAGGGAAGTGGCAAGCAATATAAACACACCAATCAACACAAACATTCACATACACCAAAAAATACAAAAACCCAGTGAACCTAACCAATGTGAACCAACTGAAGCAAACAAGAGCACACCTACCTGAACTAAACTAAGCTATGTACAAACAGCAGGATAAATGGGGCAGAGAAAGATCTGGCTGGGGGGGTGAGGAGTAGCAATACCAACAAACCAGAATTGGGAGAAAGTACATGGGAGCAGATATAAGCAGGCAGGATCAGGTCAGGGTTACAGGAACAGAGCACATAGGCACACAGGTGAAACGCTGGTGCACTGTGGAATACAAGAGGAGGGGCTAAATACCCTCCCAGTAGCCAGCATCAGGCGGGGATTAATTGCTGGGATTTGTTGGCTACTGTGAGACACCTGCTGGTGGAAACTGGAATTACACCAGCAGGTGATCCAGTTCCTGGCAATTTTTCAATCATATTACTTACACAGCCACAGATAAGCCACTTCAGCTCTGGAAGATTTACCCCTTTATGACCAGGCCATTACAGCACTGCGTTACTTTAACTGAATGCGCAGTTGTGCGACACTGTACCCAAATAAAATAGAGCTTTCTTTTGGTGGTATTTGATCAGCTCTGTGGGGTTTTTTTGCGCTATAAACAAAAAAGACTGATAATGTTGAAAAAAAAAATTTTTTTTACTTTCCGCGTTAAAATATATACAATATAAAATGTAAAAAATTGAATTTCTTCATCAATTTAGGCCAATACTGTATGTATTCTGCTACATATTTTTGGTTAAAAAAAATCACAATAAGCATATATTGATTGCTTTGCGCAAAAGTTATAGCATCTACAAACTATGGGATATATTTATGGAATTGTTATTTATTTATTGCTAGTAATGGCAGCGATCAGACTTATAGTGGGACTGTGATATTTATGCAGGAAATCGTACATTAACAGACACTTTTGATACTTTTTTGGGAGCCATTGACATTAATACAGCGACATTAATACTAATGACACTTGCTAGGAAAGGGTTAACATCAGCGGCGATCAAAGGGTTAACTGTGTGCCTAGCCTGTGTTTTATTACAGTGCTTTGCAGAGACACAGTTATCCATGCCTTCCCTCCTGTCTAAACAGCAATCTGCCTTATTTACATAGGCAGACTGCCATTCTGCCTCTCTGCAGAATGATCAGCGACATCAAGTCCACTGTACCCTCTAATCGGCTCCAGCTGTGTATAATCGCGGTGGTATCGCGCATTCCCGCCCCCTACCTGGAAGTTCAGAATCACATATGTACGCGATCTTGCGCATGGCGGCCACCCTGTAGCAGTGAAACTGCTATAGGGCAGTCGGCAAGAGGTGCATCCCAAACCAAAAAAATTTAGTACATTGCATCTACTCAGTCCTTAGATGAGGGGATTCCATTTGCTTCTTTTCAGGCGTTTTTCTCTTTATTTTAACCTGGTAATCATGCATAACACACTTCCTGCACTAGGGTGGTTACACTCACTCTACTGTACCTATGGGGGGAGCCGTGGTTGTCACCCAGGCTGGGCTTCAAACATGTCTTCTCTAGTTTGCAGAAGGAAGATACGATTACTTTTAGTTCAGCTTACAGGAATTGACAAGGACACTGCATTCATGGCAAGATCAACGTGCATTTTCTGTTCTTGCTAAAAATGCTCTTAGGCCCCTTTCACACTGAGGCGCTTTCCTAGCGTTTTTGTGCTAAAAATAGCGCTTCCAAAATGCTTCTAAAATGCTGCCCATTAATTCAATGTACCTATTCACACTGGGGCGTCATGCTTGTGCCGCGTTTAAAAAAGTCCTGCAAGCATGATTTTTTGTGCTTATTCTGAGCTCTAAAAATAGTGCATTAAAAACGCCCATATACATTGAAATGAATGTAAAACACTTTAAAAGCGCGTTAAAAGTGCCAGCAAAATGCCCAGAGGTTGTGGAAAGGTCCAAATACCAGGAAGTAAACAGGATGTAATGTAGGGGAATGTGCTATTTTTTTAATGCTAGCGCTTGAAAAACGCCTGGGCGTTAGCACTAATTATAGCGCTAACGCGTGAAAAACGCGGTAATAACGCTTGATGGTTTGCACACGTTTTTCAAACGCCTCAGTGTGAAAGTAGCCTTAAGCAGATGATTACAGCTTACCCAAAAAAAACAAACTTAACTAGGTTTGCACTGTTCCGTCCTTTTTTTTTTTTTTTTAGATGTATTTTACATTTCAATGTTTTATTAAATTAGAAACTACTCTTAGTACAAACTGAAACACACAAACTCTGGCTACATGCTTCTTCTATTCTGTAAACGTACCAATAGGCATCCCTAGAAGTTCCAAAATGGTAGTACAAATGTGCTGTATTAAGGGAATAGTTAATGTATAGTGTTATTCTTTTTACTAGGTAGTGCTCATAGTCTACTTTACATTGTTTAAATAAGTGAAAAGTCACAATGTTTTTGCACACACTTCCATATTTAATATCAAAGTACCTGCCCCTCAAGCAACATCAATGGTCCACTGATCTAAGCCGATAAACAGCTTATAACTGAGAGGCTAGGTATCATCCAAAACCTATCCAATCAACCTATTATTAAAAAAGCAGACTGGGAACCGAACAGAAAAACAATAACACATTAAGTAAAACCAATTACCAGAGAACCTTTGATCACTCATGCAGGGCAGAAGATAGATAGGATGAATATGGGGCTATCATCATCTACAAAATAATATTGTCACAAAGGCATCTCAGTGTTACAAGGCTGAATACCTTGTTGTGTGAAATCTCACACAAGGGCACCCTGCTGGGATATGAGAAGTGACATTACTAAAGCTTCTCAACTACTCTTAACAGGGGGGTAGCTCTCCCCAGCTATAGTCCCATGATTAAGCTGCACAAAGCAGCTGTTTATCAACTCACAGTAACCAGCAGGTGAACCCGATTCAATATTTATCATAGGCTTTTACAGATCACTGGTAGCCAAGCAAACGTTTTAATTAAGCTGGAACTCGCTTCAAAGAACTTATTCAAGATGTCAATCAGCGGGATAGAGATCGGATACGGTGTCAGGTGAGAGTGTGTAATACAAATCCGTAACTTTCTTCATCCCATCTCTGTAAATTAGCCCGGTATAAAGTTGGGGCTCTGATTGTAACAGACTGCCAGTCTCCTGGAATGTGTAACTCAAGTCACTCAAACCCCATTGTGCAGGTTGTAAGCAATATGTTAAACTGCAGTGGGCTAGCACATTAGGACAGATCCTTTTCACAGCCGGTTTCTTGATACGGCAAGTGTTTGTTACACTACTCTCCATTTACTGTTTACTTTCTTAGCTGGTGTACATGGGGATTCCTTAACATTGATGTCCCACTTTTTCGAAGTCGCTGCAGCCACAGAATTAATCAAGAGTGTGCAGCTAGGGTACAGTTTCACATTCAGAACCTATGCAAACAATATGTGAGAGTCCGTTACTCCTTATGGTCTAATCGCCAAACACAGAATAAACACACAAGGACTGACAGTCTTCCAAGGTAAATACAAGCTCCAGGATACCGGGGGACCTATTGTAACGCATTCAATACACATGGCAAAGAAGCTGAGAAAAACTATAGTACGGTCATTGTGAAGGCTTCAGAAGACTTTCCTAACTGCATAAAAAATAAAGACAACGTGCAAGTTAGCAGTACTGCATTACAGACACATTGACCTTCATCAGGAGGCATACAAACCTTCATTTGTGATTCCATCCCACAAGTACACACTGAGGCCTCATACACACGGGCGTTTTTTACCACCATGTTTTTTTGCAACTCTCCATGTTTTTCAATGGCCCCATAAAAATGCTGACGTTTTTGAGCTGTAGATCGCGTCGGCGTTAGTGAGCTGAAAGCAAAGCGCTCACTAACGCGCATTAACGCTGTAGCAACGTTAACCGGTGTTTTTAGCGCCGGTGTTTTCAGGTTAAAAAATAGGAATGTTTTTAAGCAAAACACCTATTAACGCCGACGCTCACTAACGCGCATTAACGCCAATGCAAAACGCAGACGAAAAAGCGTTTTTGATGCCGATTTTTCCCTGACGTCGGGGTCCGACATTACAGCTAATTTATTGTGGGAACATTCGGTTCCATTGATCCTATGCTGATTTGATCTATGTGATAGGGGTCTGGTCTATGGGGTTCTGGCAGTGTGTCTGGTGTGGGTGGCGGCCTCTACCTCTCACTATCTTTATCAAGCCTTCATCTCCTGGATATCACATTCTAATCTTCCTGTCTGTTCATTGGAGGATCGCCTTCCCCTTCTTTTTCTATGGGACATTTCATGGACTATTTATAGATAATGTTTTTAAACTCTAGAGACTTTTGATGATGTTTTTATTTTTGCATGTTTTGGTACATTTATGCACTTTATAAACGCTGCACCATTTTTACCCATTTCTAGTATGTTGTGTTCAAACGATATTGTGCCAGCTGCTTTAGCTATCTATTTGTGATATATTGTGATTTTGGCGCAGCAATACACTTTTACTTTCTGAGAATTTATTTAATACGCCCGTGTGTATGGGGCCTGAATGTGCTATATAAGGATCACGAAGAATAGGTCATTACAAACAATCATTACCTTCAATTAACCGAAACAGGCAAGCAGGGCTTGAAGTGTATGTAAATCCTAACAATAAATTTCTCTTATTTGCTCACTTTTGGTCTGTCAAATATAAACTGAAAACTTTCTGTTTTTCCTGTTTCTGCTGACTTATCAGATAACATTGCTGGCAAACCATGTCTTTGGACTACAGAACATCTCCCTCTAGGTTGTGGAGAGGAGTGTGGCAGGGAAGGTGTTCTGTAGACCTAAAACAGTTCCTGTCCTCAGATGACAACACTACTCCTCAATAAAAAAAAATGAACATGATCGTTCAGGCAGTGCGAGGAGCCAAGAGAATTACATAGGCTCTGCCTAATTAAAATAAATAAACTGCCTTAACACAATGTGAAATAACATGCAACAGAACATGCCAATGATAAATGCAAACAAAAAACAGAGAAATCCAAGCTCAACTTACCGACCAGACTGCCCCCAATCAAATTCACCTGTCTAACAGTAGCGTTTAAAAGGCAGGGGATTGGTTACACACATTTGCAAGTGTATGCGTAAGCTGCAGGCCCTGACAAGGCTCCCTGTGTACTAACGCTGCTGTTAGACAGGTGAATTAGATTGGGGGCAGACTGGTCGGTAAGTTGAGCTTGGATTTATCTGTTTTTTGTTTGTATCGGCCCTTCCAAAGCTCCTTGCTGCAATGGCCAGTTATAGGTGGGGGACAGTGACCTTGTTTTGCAGTGATAAATGCACCCTGATGTGAATGGGCACTAGGACTTGCCTATGCGATACTGCATTGTCATTGTATTCATTGTCAAGGTACCCCAATGCACTAAAGAAACACATCTATGTTGCAGAACAGAATTACACACTACTGTGCATTGTGGTTCACTGTGTAGGGGGGAAAAAGTAAGTTATTTTTTTTGTCAATTTTGGTGCACTGGCAACAAAGCAGAATGAAAGGGTGTGAAGGGTGCCTTGGGGATGCATACACTGCAGTTGTCCTCAGCAGAGTACTGAGCTTTTGTCAGGTGGGTATAATTAAAGCTGATCCTCCAATCAGGAATCAGTCTGAAAAGCACTTGGTAGCATAAACACCCGTTTCTTCAGAACAGAAAAAAGGTTTAAATCTGCAACAAAGTATACTAAAATACTTGCAAAGTATGTAGACCAATTAGAAGGGACTGCATTTTTTGCAACAAAACTGGAGTTGCACTCTATCACTCTCTTAGAAGTTTTGAAAGAATTTTAATAAACAGTCCCACAATTGACAAAATATGTACCTTTCGTGGAAAAAAAAATGCTACTGTGGGTTTTCTCTAGTGCCACTTAAAAGCATTCCAATCCTCCCCTTTACCTGAGATTTTGTGACCAAAAGTCTGGGATTTTGTCACATGACTGAAGCAGGAGTGTGCTTGGAGAAAGTATTTAAAGTGGATGTAAACCCCATTCATGATATTTGAGCTGGGCACATATCTGCAGTGTTTTCTTATCTCTCTTCAAAGCACTAAGTCCCATGGCTTTCTTGTGCTCCATTCTTCTGTTATCAGCATCATAACTTCTGACAAGTTCTCTATCAACTGTGATAAAACCAGCCTGAAATTTGTGTCAAGGTGGGTGCTATAAATAGATTAGCAGAGAGCTGGTCTATTCACAGCTCTCCAAGTCTCTGCCTATGTGGAGAGGGGGTGTGTGCGCCTTTCCTCCAATCAGCTGTCTCAAATTGTACAGCAAGAATCCACACCCATAGGTGAATCAGGAAGAGAAAATTCTAACAGAAAGTGCACTTTCTAAACAGTATATAGTATGAAGCTGAAGACAGCAGATATACATGTAAAACTTATGTAGGAGGATTTGTTTCACCTCTGCGTATCATCTGAGGCGGTTGACTTCACTGGGTATATGTGAGGGTTTACATCCACTTTAAGCTCTTGTTTTACTCGTTATTTATCCATTCCAGTAAGACTGTTAACATAGCATTAAGTATGAATTTATCATCATCAAAAAATGTGTGCTTCATCAGGGTAATCAGGAGGAGGTGTGGAAGAAGCAGCTCCTCGTGTTCCAGAATGGTTGCTGTATCACCACAATCTAAACTTTTAATGAGCACCTCTCAGATGAGCAAATGACCTTAAGTAGGCTTAACTGTAAGCAGAAGAGCAAGGTGATGGACCAGATGAAGCAGAAAATAAGCACCCTAAAGCATATGTGCAGTATGCAGGATAAAGCAGATGTAACAGACATATTCCCTGAAGTCCAAGAAGTGGCTTCTATGGCATACAGAGGACTTCAAGCAAGAGATCTCAAGGCTGCCCTCAAAGAGGAATGCCTACAAAGTAAAGGGCATGGAAATCAGTTTCTAAAAAAAATGGCTCTAGCACAATTACAACCCCTCCTCTTTTTAGAGTATTTAATATGAGCGTTACTGGTGAGTTTCTTCATTTCTTTCCCATTCCCGAGGGATGTTACTAAAGGGGCATCACAACTCGGCCAAACTTTGCAATCTTTAGGAACACCAATTTCCAATGTGGTGGAAAACCTTTAATAAATAGTCAGGTTTTCAGTGTTTGCCCTGCTATGCTGTTACTTCATTTTAGCACGTTGTATTATTTGTCAGATCAAAAACCACATTGTTGCTTAACTTTTTGGAGCTGGCTTTTAGTTTCAGGGCAAATTTATCTAGGGCTAGATAAGGTAATAATATGGTGACATGAATTACCTGTGTTAATCTTCAAATTAATCCATGGCTTTATGAAGCACATTAGGATCCCAGGACTTGGATAAAAATAGCGTTTTGACTTCTGGTCACCATGAAGCCCTGCACCCTCCCAACACTAATTCCTGCAGCTGCCAATCAACTGTCAAATGCCAAAACCTCTTAGGCCTCATTCACACGGGGCATACAATATCATACACCTGTCCAGGACAGTGTTCACCCACTAGGGGATGCACGGGTGTTTCATGCATCCGCATGCAGGCAGCCCCATTGATGACTATTGAGACACAGAGGCTCTGCAAACACAGTCGCTGTGTCCCAATATGACAGCCATGTAGGTGTGAGTCCCCGAACAGAGACCGTGTGGGTTTGGGGACCCGCACCCACATGGATGTCATATTGAGACATGGCGGCTGTGTCTGTGTCCCAAAAGACATCAATAGAACTGTCTGCAAGTGGGACAATGGGGCTGGCTGCACAGAACACCTGTGCATCCCCGTTTGGGTAAACATTGTCCTGCACAGGTATATGGTATTATACGCCCAATGTGAATAAGGCCTTAGCAGTACTAGCTCTGACACTTGACACTTTAATGGGGATTTTGCAGGATCAGGAATGAACATGGCCTAATAACACCTTGGAATTAGGTTAAAGCCTTGAGCCTAGGATCCAAGGGGTCTCCATGGGGACACAAGAAATTATTTGAAGACTAAAACAGATGTGTAGTCATTAAAAAGCCACCTGTGTGTCAGCAATATTGTACTTTGGTACTTTTTAGGCTAGGTTGGCATGGTGTGTTTTAGAAAGGTAACAAAATCATGCCTCCCATATTGCTGTAACCTATACCGATTTGTGAATATATGCTAATATAACTGTGAAAAGTATAGGAAGTTAAAAGAGAACAATATTTACCTCAGCTCCAGCGATGTGGCGCCCCTGAACTCCCCGCCCGGCCGCTGAAATCTTCCAGCGGCTGGCTCTGGGTCTCGATCACCGCCCACTGTCATTGGCCGGGGGTGTGGATGACGCAACTTAACCAAAAGTACAGTTATCATTTCTACTCTGGGAGCACAGAGAACCCCCAGCTCTAATGTTTTACATTTTACAGCACTAAACATATTGTTGGCATTCTACAAACAAGAAAAAGAAATGTAACATCAAAGGGAAAGTGCTGCAGTACAGAACAAACTGAATTCTCCTAGCACTCCATTCAATTCAATACATATTTTTCTCCCTGAGCATCAAAAAGTTCCATTGTGATGCCTAAGCATTTGCAACCTTCCTGGATAGGTCTATGAATAAGCGAGCAGTCAGTGTTTGATGAGAACTTGTATAAATGAGCTTTATAGTCCAAATATTTTTCCCCTGTGAAACACAGACCACTTGGTAAAAAGGACAGCATTAGTAAAGTGATAAGAGAACACAAGACTAAAACTGCAGCCATAAATAATTACAAGGAAATGATTTGTTCCCTGTTCTAGTCTCTATGTACTCTTAATAATCTTTCATATGGGTATTTCTTTCAAATAAAATCTGGAATGTGCCTGGTCAAAAAAGTCAAGAAACGGCTAAGTAATTTTCTGTTGGCTGCACTGTAAAAAAGGATTACTGGCAAGAAAATGTCAATTTGTTAGCAAGGATACAGTCAGTCCTTGAATAAAGCATTTCAAAACAGAATGTGAAATTGATAAGGTATGATTTTATCCTTCCCTTTAGTCGTTTTGGTCAAAGGATATAGGATAGCACTGGAAGAGGTAAACGCTGCATCAGCCCGGAATTTAAGGGAATTTAGCAGTTTCCTGTATAATTTATTTATTGAATGGGTTAGTTCACGTAAAAGTATTTTAGGTTTGAACAGATAACGGAAATTAGATCATCTGCCAGCTTCACTTATATCTTCCAACTCTGGAAAAATTCACTGCAAGGGTTAACTACTTGTTTAGATCTAGGGGGGAGTAAAAGCACTTTTACTTACCCGATCCTCCAATCCCTTTGCTTACAGCACTCCCCCATGCCCTGGAGGAGGACTGTCTCCCAGCATCCTCACATCCAATGCAGGGCTATGGACATTGCATTGGTCTTGATGCTGTCAGGACCTTAGACTGTCGGAGCATAGGGAATAAGATGCTGTTTAGTAAGTCTTGCAGTGTAGGTGCAGCCCCAAGGCAAGGGAAAAAAATGTAAAAGTTTCCTACAGTTGGGCTTTAATTACTCTGTTTAGGAAAACACCTACTATTTGCTATCAATCTACTAAGAGCTCCAAATGATGGCCAGAACTGGTAAATATTATTATGAAATATTTTACTTGATTAAAAAGGAAATTTTTAAAATTATATTTAAATTGTATTTTATGGCACTCAACTATATAAAGAAAATATATTAAAAAATGATTTATACAGATTTGATTTAATCCTTTCATGTCCAGGGGTAATCAAGGCCTTTCTGATCAGACCAAATTTTAAGGGCCCATTGACACCTTAAGACCCCTTTCACACCAGAGCGTTTTTCAGGCGCCTTTTCGCAAAAAATAGCACCTAAAAAGCGCCTGGAAAACGCTCCCCCCAATACACCCCAGTGTGAAAGCCAGAGTGCTTTCACACTGGGGCGGTGCGCTTGCGGGACGGTAAAAAAACTCCTGCAGTTGTGTGCGCTGAAAAAAAAAAAGTTGGACATGTTGAATTTTTATGTAGTAATGCATGCATATTAATGAAATGTAATTATTTTCACTTCCAAATTCATTATAAGTTAAGGTGATTGGTGAACAAAGAGTTTACCATTTTACTGCTCCACACAGCTATCCTAAATCCTGCACACATCTTACTCCATAGGCCTGGTCTCATAGATGTGCAAGGGGAGCTCAAGGATCACAAGTGGGTCAGCAACATGGATCAGCATCATATCGGCATGTAGAAGGATACCCAAATCACTCAGATTACTTCTACTGGATTTCGAGGTAGTATGAAGGAAGCATCATGATTAATAGAAACCACACTCATGACCACAGAATGGTTTTATTTTCACTGTCCCCCTGTAACAAAGCTACAGTTGCTGTGGCATTGAAAGGGTAAATCATGCTAATCACTTGATTGATAACCAATTAGAGTGGTTACTGAATAAAGCCTAGTACACACTAGTAAGTTTTTTTCATTCAACCCAGCAGGGCTGAAGGAAAAATCAACAGGCCGCTTAGGAGGAAACACTGTGTTAACTATGTTAGTACAGCGATCTCCTCTGCTGTTCTATTGTGTTGTGACAGGGGGACGGACCCCTGCCAGAACACTCTGGTCAGCGCTCCCTTTTTGGTCATGCCTCTTCTTTGACCAAAGCCGGCCGCTGTCGGACAGACTGCAGTACACAGGGGTCGAATGTCGGCCAGTTTCTATTGAGCTTGCTGATGCCGCTTGACATTCAGCCCATGTGTACTAGGCTTAAGTCTCTGTGTCCCCTCACAGCATTTTGCAGTCCAACCTTGGAGATTAGAACGATCTCCATATAGCCGAGTTGCAGAGAATGGATGGCTTTAATTAACATCTTTCCAGTTGACTGGGAGGATGAAAACTATTTTAACTCCTTTACTAATTTTATATTATGATATTTTCCTCTTAAAGCTGGATGTGGAGGAAAAAATACCCTTGCAAAAGGCCCTCTTGCCCACTAACTCATTCCTTAACTGCTTGTTGTGCCTAGGGAATTGTGAATACTTACATTCTTCCAAGCTTCCATAGCAGCCAACCCTCTCCTCCGTGTTCTGATGCTCAGGAATAGGAGCAGGCCCTCAGCATGCTTCCATACAATGCAAACAGCTGGTCCTTCATAGTACAGGATGACGTTACGGACCTGGGAACCAGTTGCAAATAGAGGCAAAAGCCTTCAGGAGCAAGGAATAAGCTAAGAATATAAACAAATTCATCATTCCCTAGGCAAAAATAGCAGTTAACCTATGCAGCGAAGAGGGGGGACCCATCTAAAGGGGTAAATCTTCCATTTTCCTGGAGTTCAGGTTTAAATGTTTTTAATTTACAAAAATAAATATTTCTGTATATATATTCTGCGTAAATAGGCATTTAATGGCTGAGAGTCTTGCTTTCTCTTAAATCAGCATTTTACCTTGTGAAGTATTATTTTATCATTCCATCAAACAGCTCCTTTTCCTTTTTTTCTCACCAATTAAATTTAGTTATCCCCAGGGGGAAACTAGTGTTCATTTTAGGTAGTGATGACCTGGGTGGTAATATCTTTGAATTGACTTTTACATTTATCTTATTATAGCACCCATTAAAAATCGCACTGACAGTGTTATAAAACACAAGTAATGGCAAAACACCACTAGTATCTAAAACCAAAAGCAAAATTGTAATATATTGCAGCGTACCAAATCTTAAATGCTGCATTTTTTTTCTTTTTAGCCTTTTTTATTCCCTTTATTTGCACCTGGTGACCTGGCCAATAAATCTTTTAGTTTTCAACGTTCTTTACCAGACCAGGCTATCCAGCAGAAGTGTCAGAGGGTTGATAAAAGCATTTAAGACTGAAAGGGGTGCTTAAATTGATAAAAGCCAGCCATTGTTTTTAAAATGTGTATCCCAAAAAAAGAGAAAGAAAAAAATATAACTGTAACTTTTTAAAATGTTAGCTGGTCTTAATGACTCTGTACCTTCAGATCACTGCGATTGGTCACAGATTGACAGATCACAGTGATCACAATGTAAACCATGCATTTACATCTAAGTATAACATAGGAAGGGGAAGAAACAGGAACTAATGAATGGAATGAATGGATGACTCAATTCACTAGTTCCTGAGCCCTGTTCTGTGGAGATCAGCACAGCAATACAATCAACTGAAGTTTAACCCTTTTGCCTCCCTCCTCTCCCTCTCTCCCCTCTTACACATCTGATCTCCACACTGTCTCTCTATGTGACCTGTATATTAACTCTTCACTTTCCTTATACTGCCCATCTATGCATTTACCCCTTCATCTCTATAATTCCACTGTATGTGACCTGTACATTAACCCCTCCCTCTATGTATAATCTGTATCCACTGCATCTAGTAGACAATTACCAAGCTCTATTTTAATCTCTTAAATATCAGCATGTTTCTTTAACAGAAAGTACATTTAACAGTTTGTTTTTTTTTGTCTTTCTCTCTTTACATTAAAAAAAAGAAAAAAAAGTGGTTAAACACTACTAAAAGAAAGTTCCGTCTCAAAAGAATGATAAAGAATTAATTTAGGCAAAGCACTGCATGACAGAGTAATTGTTAAAGTAAAACCAGCGCTGGAAACTGCAAAATGGCCTAGTAAAGCAGGGGTATATACAGAATTCTGTTACATTAGGCAAAGTGTTGGAGAACAGGCTAGTCATGCAAGATAAACACATACTGTATATGTAAAGTACATTGCTGTACTTTATAGAAGTGCGCTTAGTTTTTACTTTTTAATGTGGCAGTAAAGGTGTTTTTTTATTAAAATGCTAAACATGTTATACTTATCTGTTCTGTGCAATGGTATTGCACAGAGGGACCCCTTACCCCCCTCTTCTGTGGTTCCTTGCAGGTGCTCTCCTGTCTTCCTTATCTGTGTGTGCCC
Source organism: Glandirana rugosa (assembly GCA_018402905.1). NCBI lineage: Eukaryota > Metazoa > Chordata > Amphibia > Anura > Ranidae > Glandirana > Glandirana rugosa. The sequence goes on along the minus strand of BLSH010257296.1, from coordinate 543,223 downwards.
CATTAGCACATATGAGGGGCACACATGCAAGGCGTGCTTCCAAACACAGCTGTTTACGTCCAAAGACACACACAGCGTGGCTCAAATCTGCCTCATGCTCCCTCCTCACAGGGTTTGACTGACATCAACAGGAGCCAATGGCTCCTGTTGCTCTGAGCAAAGCCTGTGAGAGCATTGAAAGGGGAAATAGAGAAGTCAGGTACGTTTTTAGGCGATGGTGAGGGGAGCGCAGAAAAGCTAAAACATTTTTTTTTTTTTTTACCTTAATGCAGGTAAAAAGCATTTTGACTTTACAACCACTTAAAGCAATGTTAGGGTCACTATAGTATACAGAATTACAAGTGCCGTTTTGTCCCTCGCAACTTCAAGCCAAGGGAGCAATCCACAAGAGGATAATAGACCTTAGAGCTCCCAACATGTTGCAGACTTGCATATCACCAGGGTTTAAACCAAGTGGTCCTCCTGGTCTTTGGGTTTAACCACTTCCTTACTGGGCACTTAAACCCCCCTCCTGCCCAGACCAATTTTCAGGTTTCAGCGCTGTCGCATTTTGAATGACAATTGCGCGGTCGTGTGACGTTGTACCCGAATAAAATTGATGTCCTTTATTCCCCACAAATAGAGTTTTCTTTTGGTGTTTTTTGATCAACTCTGCGGTTTTTATTTTTTGCGCCATAAACAAACAAAGAGCGACGATTTTGAAAAAAGAACAATATTTTTTACTTTTTAAATATAGACAATGTACCTGCGCTTAGGATTAGTAATAATTAATCTAAAATATTATGAATGTACACAGTGAGACTGCTGCCTTCCTGTATGTTTCCTCCTAAGAGGACCCGTTAAGTATATAGAAATTATGGAAATGGCGCTGTCTCTTTTGGCGTGTCTGTGTAAGTGTTCCTTTAAAGATGTGTGTGGGCCTGTGTCTTTGGCACCCTTATTCAAATTACCGTGGATGGGATACAGAGTAAAAAAAAAAAAAAAAAAAAAAAAAAAAAATTGGTGTCCGTAAATGTCCGTGAATGTCCGTAAAACATAAAATGTGTAAAAACACCTAAAATCACCTGATAAATAAGTACACGAGGAACAGGCAGGTATAATACAGATAAAATTAGGGAGGAAAAATGTAAAAATAGAAATTGGTGAATAATTGAAAATATCGTCCATAAATGTCCGTATGTCCATAAATGTCTGTAGAATAAAAATAAAGTGCTGTGGTGCCAAAAGGTGCAAAAATCAATCAATGAACCTTAAATATTGTGCAATGGTTAAGAGAAAATATGGGGTCTCCAAGAGTAGTTGTGTCCGATTGCGCTAATTCATGCTGCAATAGGTGTTGGTGTTTCAGAATCAGTATCTTTCTGCTATGCGATTATGACTCTTTCCATATCTTTATTTGAACAAAAAATAGTGATCCTTCTGTGGATAATCCTTTTGGTGTATAAATAAAAAGTGACTTCCGTGCTTATTCAAGGTAGTAAGGTGACTTCCACGCGTGCTCTCCCGTATGTTCCCGCACTTACCAGATGTTTCATACCCCTGCAGGCCTTGGTAAATGGGGTCTTTTGGTCCTCCTTGTTGGGTCCTGGTATGTTTCTCCTGTGGTTGTCCTCGATCAAGATGCCTGTATACTGGACTCTTCCCTCAGTATCCGGCTCAAAAAATGGGGATCAGATAAAAATAAAGGAAAGAAAAGGACGGGGATCCTTGATGGTGAAGTAAGTTACAAACAATGGGGTTTATTGGATAAAAACAAACACAAATAAAAACTTCCAAAGCAAAAGTGTAGTGATTGCTATAGGGCAGTCACTGCATATAGTAGCTGGCTGGCTGAGCAGGAATCGCCTGCTTGAGGAAGGTGGGAGCTCCTTCCTTCCTCCTAGCTGTGCGTTACACAGTGCTGAACTTCAAAACCAGAAAAACGTAATGAACGTGACCACGCCTTACGCGTTTCGTCGAATAGACGTCCTCTGAGGCATTTTTTACTTTTTGCTCTAATAAATATCCAAAAATAAAAAATAAATTATTCATCGGTTTTGGCCAATTTATATTCTTCTACATATTTTTGGTAAAAAAAAATCGCAATCGGCGTTTATTGATTGGTTTGCGCAAAAGTTATCGCATCTACAAACTATGGGAATTGATTTATGGCGTTTTTATTATTATTTTTTTTTTTACTAGTAATGGCGGCGATCTGCGATTTTTATCGGGACTGCGATATTGCAGCGGACATGTCGGACATTTTTGACACTTTTTTGGGACCAATGACATTTATACAGCGATCAGAAATGTAAATGTCCACTGATTACTGTGTAAATGTTACTGGCAGTGAAGGGGTTAACCTGCAGGGGGCAGTGAAGGGGTTAACAATGTTCCCTGGGTGTGTTCTAACTGTGGGGGGGATGGGTTGGCCGGGACATAACAGATCTAACTGATCCCAGTGAAAGGGATCAGTAGATCTGCTTGTCCCCCTCTCACAGAACGGGGAACCGCGGTGTTTACATCGGCGGTCCCCCGTTCTACAGCTCTGTAAGGCGATCGCGGGTCAGGAGCGGACATCGAGTATAGACGTCCTCCCGGAGATTCAGATCCGCGCTGTAGACGTCTTTCGTCTATAGCACGGATCTCTACAGGTTAATAATTACAAGCCTTAAGGCAGTTTTAAGTGGTAAAAGGAAAATGGCCAACACTGTTAGAAATTATTAAACACTCCACACTACTCATGGAGAAGAAGGGATAGTGATATTAGTTTAGTATCAAACTATTGTGATTCATGGTTTTATGACTTTGTCAGAGTGAAGCCTAACTAGGTAAAATAAAGAGTAAGTTACCCCAGTAACTAAGCTTGCACCTTTGGTTGCAAATTCTATTACACCAGCAGCCTTGTTGAACAGGCAGACAATAAAATATTCCTAGCACTAAATGTCTTTGATAGAACACAAAAAAAAAAAAAGGTGCTTTACATTTGCTCAAGCATTTTATAAGGATGTATTGACATTGTCTCGCCCTTGGAATTAAAAAGTGATATTCTCTATACTAGAACCATCTACCATTACAATAGTTATTTTGGGCAATGAGAGCTGAAATTTACAATTATGTGGCAAGAATCAAATCTAGTGGGGTAAAACACACATGTACATATTGGTACATAAGTACATTTTATTTTAATGCAAGCAGGGCAAGTACCTGAATTTGTCTTGGTATTAGCATTTTGCAATCCTGTTTATAGCAGACTTTAGACTGGGGGAGGGAGGAGAAAGCAGTTTGATAGAGTCTGTTTGCCTAGCAGGGCCTCAAACATGCATGCACAACTTATGACTGATGTTAGTAGTATTGAGCATGAATAGTAGTGGCAATATGATGAATATACTCTCTAGCACCCATGGCAACAGGCAAAACTACATTTTTATGGGAGTGTCAGAAGAACAAAAGTAAAAATGTTACAAAATGAAGTAAAGAAGCTGAGCTGCTATTACAAAGAATCATTCCAAATTTGACTGTGCATGAGATGTGCTATCGTTCAGTAGATTATAATGGCTGGGTGGTACACAGACAAGTGGTTTGGAGTCACAAATTCAGTATTGGTGCTAAAGGTCCTCATTTTAAGACAAAATATCCTACTAATATTTAGCATATTTTTGGATGGAATAGGTATAGGCCCAGAATCCCTGGCAAGATGTTATTGCTGTTTGTGTCCAAATTTGCCCCATTTCTCCCAGGAACCATTGGGGTTGATTTACTAAAGGCAAATGGTCTGTTCACTGCAAGTGCAGATGCTCTAGATCTGAGGAGATCATGCACTGAAAATAAACAGCATTTTTGTTTGCACATGATTGGATGATAGAAATCAGCAGAGGTTTCCCTCATTTCATAGCTTACCCTCAGATCTAGTACAACTGCACTTGCAGTACACTTACAGTGCACAGACTATTCGGCTTTAATAAATCAAGCCCAATGTCTTTAGGACAGGAAGTGATGGTAAATTTAACGTGATTGTAAAGGATCACCTTGTAAAACAGCCCATTCAGTTTAAAATAGAAACAAAAGGCAAAATATTTGTGTATGGATATAAAAAACACATTATAAATATCCCCCCCCCCCCCTTCTTATAAGTGATCACG
>BLSH010257296.1:526715-539092 GCA_018402905.1 Glandirana rugosa | reverse complement strand
GCCCAGAATCCCTGGCAAGATGTTATTGCTGTTTGTGTCCAAATTTGCCCCATTTCTCCCAGGAACCATTGGGGTTGATTTACTAAAGGCAAATGGTCTGTTCACTGCAAGTGCAGATGCTCTAGATCTGAGGAGATCATGCACTGAAAATAAACAGCATTTTTGTTTGCACATGATTGGATGATAGAAATCAGCAGAGGTTTCCCTCATTTCATAGCTTACCCTCAGATCTAGTACAACTGCACTTGCAGTACACTTACAGTGCACAGACTATTCGGCTTTAATAAATCAAGCCCAATGTCTTTAGGACAGGAAGTGATGGTAAATTTAACGTGATTGTAAAGGATCACCTTGTAAAACAGCCCATTCAGTTTAAAATAGAAACAAAAGGCAAAATATTTGTGTATGGATATAAAAAACACATTATAAATACCCCCCCCCCCCCCCTTCTTATAAGTGATCACGTTCCCTCTGTTCTCAGTTCATTAAAAGCTGGAGGAGGAGAAACAACAGCACACGGAGCTTCACAGTGAAAGGCTGTGCAGGGGTGTGTGTCAGGGCCAGTTTGATCATTGGAGGAGAGAAGGCGAAGTTCCCAGCTTAGCTAGAGAACTGACCATGCTGTGCTCTCTTGATAAATGTGGTCAGTTTTTAATAGATAAGCAAAGGGACTGGCAGATACACCAGGGATTTCACACAAAGGAAGCAATCCAAAGAGAACAGGAGACCTTTTCATACAAGTACATAGTACAGCAGGCACATATCAGGAATATGAAGTGTTGGGGGTAACAAATGCTTTAAGATTGTATAGATGTCCCCAGAACAGAAAATGAGAGGAAATCTTCCCATAGGGACCAACTGTCTAAGAGGGGACTTCCTCCCAATTTAAAGACTTTTCCTCATACTTCACATTGTGTGAAGAGAAGGGAAGCAACAGAACACATAAACCAAACAAATTTTTTTTTTAGGTTTTAATCATTCCCAAGTCTTTTCAAAACTAAAAAAATGTCTGTAGATACCCACTATAGCATTCATCGCCAAAACATTTCTTTCGTTTTGGAGTAGAGAGGGGTTTAAAACCCCTAAAGGGTTATTTTTCTGTTTGAGTACTACTAGTGAAAATTATATTTGTTTCTTTTACTAGAGACACAGTTGAAAGTTAGGGGAAGTCTCTTAATTTAAGGGGAATTCCCCTCTTAGACAGCTGTCCCTGGAAACAGATGTGCCCATTAAATGAGTATCCTTATTTCTTGTTCTGGAGACAACTCTAAGGCCCCATACACACAGGTGTAATAAATAAATTACCTGCAACGTTGGGCCAGACGTCAGGGAAAAATCGGCCTCAAAAACACGATTTCGTTGGCGTTTTGCATCGGCGTTAATGAGCATCAGCATTAATAGGCGTTTTGTTTAAAGAAAAACATTCCTCTGATATTTTTTAACCTAAAAACGCAGACGCTAAAACCGCCAGTTAATGTCGCTACGGCGTTAATACGCGTTAGTGAGCGTTTTGCCGTCTCAGAGTCTAAAAAACTTCATAACGCAACAGCCTCGGAACATGCTGGCTGTGGGTTCTGCTTTCAGCTCACTAACGCGACGCTATCTACAGCTCAAAAATGTCAGTGTTTTTATGGGGCCATTGAATGACATGGAGAGCTGCAAAAAACGCTCAAAAACGCGGCGGTAAAAAACATCCGTGTGCATGAGGCCTTAAATTTTGCATTTCCCTCCACTTTCTTGCCAATGGTCACCAGTACTATTAGAGGGGTAAATCTCCCAGTAGGGGACAAAGAAAAAAAATCTTGACAGAGGGTTTAACATTTCCCAACTGTATCTAAAACAGAAAAACAGTTTTGCCTAGAGATACACTTTAACTGCCAAATGATTTGTAATTCTGCTCAGGTAAGCCTATTAAATAATAGTAAAGTAATAAAATTATATACCACTAATGGTTATTGTTTTTTTTTTTTTTTTTTCTGGGCTATAGATAGACAAAGTACTCCCCACTTTCTCCTCTGCCTATAAAATGCGGTCCAGTCTACCTTGTGAGTGAGAGTGCTGTAAAATGCCAACAAACCCCCTAACTTCCAAGTCTTTATCTAACTTCAGACACTATAGTATTTTAATATACTTAAAAAAATGTTCAATTAGTACATCACCTGGTATTTGTTTTATGATTGATCAATTTACTTAATTAGCAAAAAAGAAAAAAAACACCAAGAGACACAGCAGAACAACTAAATTCCTGTATATTCTTATTATGACATGCTTTATATCATGTCATTTGTGTTTAGATTATTAAGATAGAATGACAAAATTGCAAAAGTCGATTTAGGATTCACATATTAAGTAACAAATCTTACCCACCACCTTAATCAGGGATGTGTTCTTGGCCTTAACCAGATTAATCTGGGAAGGATTAGAAAAGGTCCATGTGGCCTCAACTTGACAGAGTTTAAGATGTGCATGATACAATAAGATTTATTTCCATCAGCTAGTTTATGCACACCACAGACCTTTGATGATTCTGTTACTCATTCTAATTAGTTGAAAGAGGCAAAAAAAAAAGCGTACACCAGTAAAGAAAATTAAAACCCAGAAAAGCAAGTGTGCAGAGTTGATACTTGGGTTAAAGGCTTTTTTGTCAATTTCTCACTAACAGCTGATAACAGTCCTTTATGAAATAGTTAAAATGATATTATTCTACAACTCAAAAGCACAGAATGAACTGTGTGTGTATGAGAGTGAACATGCACCCCTATTTTTCTACATATTACCTTGCTCCTATAAAAATAATTCTATTAAAATTCTTATAAAGGGGGGAGTGGCCCTACCGGATGTGAGGAAATATTACCAGGCAGTACACCTGAGCAGAGTAATAGATTGGTGGCGACACTCGGAGGGGAAGATGTGGGCTCAATTGGAACAGTCACAGACTGAGATCCCATTACGGGGCGCTCTGTGGTGCTATGATAGACTGCGACCTTTACTGAAAAAACACCCCACAATAGGCTCTACCCTGCGGGTGAGTGCCCAGGCTGTTTTCTCTAACTCCCTGTCTACGGTGGACTCCCCTCTCTACCCGATTTTGGGTAACCCGGGATTTCCGCCTGGGCTTGGCAACACAGCTTTCTCGTCCCTTCTGCGGGGGGGCTTTGTGCGGGCCTCGCAGTTTGCGGGGGCAGCGCATTGGCCCTCCATTTCAACTCTCACTGTAGACCCGGGCAAATGTCGCTTACCTTTTTGGAGTGCGGTACAGCTCCATCACTTCCTCCATTCCCTCCCTAATCCGTCCAGATATACTCGAGACCTCACGACATTTGAGGAGTATTGCGCGGAGACGGGGACGCTCCCGCACACTCTGACCAAAACCTATTCCCTACTCAACACTCCTACCACGCAACCGAGACTGCCGTTCCTGCAAAAATGGGAGGACGATCTTAACCTCTCATTTACGGCTGCGCAGCAACAAAACATCATACATTTTACACTAAAATCGGCCACTTGCACTAAACTACAGGAAACCAATTATAAAATTCTCACAAGGTGGTATTATACGCCCCAGAGACTCCGGATATGTTATCCAGACACCTCAGACAGGTGTTGGCGATGTCTAACAGATAGAGGCACACTCTTACATATATTCTGGTCATGTCCATTACTGAAACATTTCTGGAGCACGGTCCGTACTGTGATCCAGAGGTTCACGGAGCATGAGATACCGGATGATCCGGCCTTCTTCCTACTACACGTCACCACTATACCACCAAAACAGTACCGCAAATCTATTGTGCGGCACTTACTGAATGCAGCCAAAGCTTGCATCCCTGCATTTTGGAAAGAGCGGGCGCCACCTACTGTCAGCCACTGGATGCGTAAGGTGGAAGAAATTAATAAAATGGAAGATTTGATCCTATCGGCACAAAACAAACATGACAAGTACTCTGATAGTTGGAGAGCCTGGAACATGTTCATTTGCTCAGACGAGGGGCTTGCCTTACTGTCCCCAGAGGGGTAGCAGCTCTGCATCCAGGCCCGACCTAACGAGTAAAGGAGGTCCCGCCACCACCTGGGTCTCACATATCCCCCCCTCCTGATCTCCGCTCTGCCCTTTCCTTTCTCTTTTTACTCTTCATTCCCCCCCCCCCCCCTATTTCTGACTATACTACACCATATCTCCTTGTTTTTTTACTTTTTCTAGTACTATAAGAAGTGAGGGGAAGGCGGTGTGAAACTTAACTATGTTGGTTAGCCCGAACAGGGGCATCGCCCCCCAGAGAGAATTAAGATAGCTCTAGACATTAGCTTTCCGGGTATGTATACTACTATTGGTTCTGCTATGGGGCTATACACGTGAATCACATAATGTAAATGTATCTTGTTTTGCCTGCCTTCTCACTTTAATAAAAGTCATATTTGAAAAAAATTCTTATAAAGATAAAAGGGCTTAGAAAAGCTCAAAGTAGATGTGATCCCGAATTGGATAAAATGTAATTCGTTAAAGTACTGTGTATTATAAACTGCTTTTTTTTCCCCTTAAAATACTGTTTTTCCTTTTTTCCCATCCTTTTCTGCATCTCAGTGCTGATGATCTACTGCAGTCAATATGTACTAACTACAGAATCAGCTGCACTTCATTGCACTGGATCAACTTGCTGATGCTCAAAATAAGACCATGGATTGGCTGTGCAGGTTTAGTCCGCACAGCTACATGTGGTCAAGGACGATACTGTAATAGCATAATTGGAGAACAATTGTTATCCATTACAGGAAGTGCCTTTGCAATGATATTCATTGCAAGATCACAAGGTATTTACATTTGAACTGCATATTTAAATAACATTAACAATCTTATATGATATTTTAGTGACTGGACTATTTTAAAACTGTCCTTTAAGCTCACTGACAGGTAGGTGTCTGGCATTTGACAACTTTGGTTGGTACAAATTTACAAAAAAAAAAATTCAAACTGAAAAACATTTGTATACAGAGCACTATAAATGCTACCAAACCATAATGGTGAATTGGTTTATATGATATTGGTAATGTAGCTTTCTGCATGCACATACCTCCTCCTCATTATAGCTAGCACAATCAAAATGATTAGGGCTGTTGTGTGTTCGCTCACTACTTCTCTAACCCACAAACAGGATTTGGCATCAACGCATGCCAATACAAGTTAAAACATACATAAAACAGATGGAAATATCCATCCTTTTTCCCTGCATTTTACTGCATGTCAATGTGAATTCAGCCTTACTGAATAACAGATCTAAAATCACACATAGACATTCTAAGATTTATTCCAGAACCAGCAGATAAAATCCATGATAAAGGTTTACCAGTTCAATAGGAGATAGCAAATTATTTCCTCTCTCTTCATATGTTTTTAACATTCCTAATTGACAAAAACAGCAGCAATTCAACATATACATTCAAAATTATATGAAACATGCAACAGCATTAAAAATAGGACCAATCTTGGCTCAAAACCCTGATAAAAGTTGTTCATTGGTTAATATAATTAGTGCTCGTGTTCTTATGACATTTTCACCACTTTTTATGCTACCCCTGAGAGATTACTTCACTGCCAAGTAAGTGCAACCCGGCAGGGTTTGCTCAGACTTCATGCTTTGGCAATCAAATGTCAACACATTAAGTTCTGTATTATTTTCCAAAATAACTAATATAAAAAGGATAAACAACGTATTCACTGCAAGCACACAGTGCTATAGTGATAGTATGGAAAAGGAGACACAGTGTACATATACATTAATGTGCCTTCATATGCAACCACAAATGTTTTTCTGGCCGGTAAGGTGGGAATAAAACATTCATGACAAGTCTCACTGAAAAGCCAATAAATTACAGCACCTCCGCTTCCTCTAAAAGGAACATTATCACTTTTCTCATTCTAGCTTTTGAAATACATGGAGTATTTTAAATTTACACTCACAAGCATATACATGTAAGGTTTCCCAAAATCATCCTAGAGGGTCTGCAATATTGTAACCACATATACTTTTTTATGCTATTTGTCCATAGCAGTTAAATCTCAACTCTTTTTTTTATTGGGGGGGGTGGCGTCACAGTCAGGTTTCATTGTGTGTCCCCCAATTGAGGAAATTTCTCTGCTTCCTGTTTGGACAGTATTGTTGAAGGAAGTTAGTGGAAATTCTCCAGTGGGAGACAGGCAGCAAAACCTTCTTTTGCCCCTCCAGGTCAGATCCCTGATGATATATATGATATATTACCAAAAGTATTGGACCGCCTGCCTTTAAACGCACATGAACTTTAATGACATCCCAGTCTTAGGTTCGATATTAAGTTGGCCCATCTATTGCAGCTATAACAGCTTCAACTCTTCTGGAAAGGCTGCCCATAAGGTTTAGGAGTGTGTCTATGGAAATGTTTGACCATTCTTCCAGAAGCTCATTTGTGAGGTCAGGCACTAATGTGGAGGAGAAGGCCTGGCTTGCAGCCTCCTCTCTAATTCATCCCAAAGGTATTCTATAGGGTTGAGGTCAGGACTATGTGCAGGCCAGTCAAGTTCCTCCACCCCAAACTCAATCATCCATGTCTTTATGGACCTTGTTTGTGTACCAGTGCGCAGTCATGTTGGAACAGGAAGGGGCCATCCCCAAACTTTTCCCAAGAAGTTGGGAGCATGAAATTGTCTAAAATGTCTTGGTATGCTGATGCCTGAAGAGTTCCTTTGACTGGAACTAAGGGGCCAAGCCCAACCCTTGATAAAAAAAAAAACTCCACACCATAATCCCCCCTCCACCAAATGATTAGGACCAGTGCACAAAGCAAGGTCAATAAAGACATGGATGAGTGAGTTTAAGGTGGAGGACCCGGACACTGTGGAAAAAAAATAAAAAATAAAAAAAGAGTAATCTATGCCCACCTTTAGACTTGGAGCTTGAGGTCTGAGAAAGATGAAAGTAACTTTTCCTAATCTCAGGAGTCGATAGAGAAGAGTACTCTTTACCCCCTTGATTTCTTTGATGTACTTGTCTAAGGAAGTATCAAACAGGCGTTCTACCTTTAAGGGAAACTCCCAACCAACATCTGAGCCAAGCAATCCTTCATATAGGAATGGAGAATAGGCTAATCCTAGAGATCTGACAAAAGATATATGCAAAACCATTCACCCAGTTGCAGAAGACAGAAGTAAAACTCCAGGTGGTACCCAGATAGCGAGCAATTGAGCTGCAAGTTTGAAGATTACTTGCTAAGTTATTGCTAGTCTTGCCAGGATTCACAAGTTTGTTGCACAATTGCAGCTAGTCTGCATTGCATGCCTCCAGATCAGCTTTCTTTGCAAACATTCTGCAAGTCTGCTGCAAGTTCTGGTTCAGTTATCTTGTGCAATAGTCATCCCACCACAGGGGTCACTGTGACTTGCAGAGCTCTTGTTGTAGACTCACCACTGCAACTTTGCTCTTGCTAGAGACTTGCCGCGTAAATTTGCTACAAATCGGAAAAAAAAGTGTCAACTAAAACATCAAGAGCTCTTCAAGTGTACAACTTTGCCAGTGAAAATGTACAGCAAGTTTACAGGACTTACAATTCAACACTGCTACAAATTTATGGCAAGATATCCTTACTATCTGGGTGGTGAACAGAGGTATCCGTTAATATAGGGCCAAGGACATGCACTTAGTCCAGACAGTCAGTTTGGCAGGCAGCCATGGAAGCAACCAAAGGTTGTATATCAGGGCATGCCAAATAAAACAAGGCCTTCTTTTCGATGGGGACTATTTGCAATTGTGCGGAGCCTCCATGGAAGCTAAGTTCTCACCGTCCCTGGCAAACTTATTCATTGGATGGTGGGAAGCTACCCGCATTTTTGGTTGTGAGAGTACCCGCCAGAGAGATACAATTTTTTTATGGTCGTTATATAGATGTACTGTTATTTATAGTCTCTGCCGACAGCTTTGAACTCCAACATTGGTTAAATTTTTTTAATGACAAGCCGCCCTCTTCGGTCCTCTCAAGACCTCCTGCTCTCTAGCTCACTTGTCACCTCCTCCCATGCTCGCCTCCAAGATTTTGCGCGAGCTTCTCCGATCCTTTGGAACTCCCTACCCCAATCAGTCCGACTGTCTTCTAATCTATCCATCTTTAGACGATCCCTGAAAACCTTTCTCTTTAAAGAATCCTATCCTGCTTCTACCTAATACTTTCTTTCTACATCAACTCACCCCCCACAGCTTTTACCTTTTTTATCAACTGACCCTCCCTCTTAGATTGTAAGCTCTAACGAGCAGGGCCCTCTGATTCCTCTTGTGCCAAATTGTGATGTAACTGTACTGTCTGCCTTCATTTTTGTAAAGTGCTGCGCAAACTGCTGGGGCTATATAAATCCTGTATAATAATAATAATAATTTAAAATTTACAATTTACTGGAACTAGTGATCCCAATGTCATCAATTTTTTGGATGTTACATTGGGATGGGAGGGTACTCGTGTGGTGTCCTCTCTGTACAGAAAACCTCTAGCAGGGAATACCCTGCTCAGGGCGGACTCCAACCACCCCCCACACACCATAAAAGGCATCCCAAAAGGACAGTTTCTTAGAGACGCATTTGCAGCAATGACATCGATTTTTCTAGGGAGGCTTCCCTTAAGACAGACAGATTCAGAGAGAGGGGCTATGCTGACCCGATCATTAATAAGGCATTCAATAATGCAAAAGAAACATCTAGGTCCACTTTGCTCAAATATAAGTCTTCACGTACTAAAAAACACAAAGATTCAATAAGGTGGTTTTTACCACACCTTACAGTTGTGAGTTTAACAAAATAAAAAATATAATTACTAAATATCTTCCAGTGTTGAGCAATGACCTGATTTATTCTTTTGCATGTGGCTCTCGTACGTGCCAATATTGCACTTTTGTCAAGAGAGGTGATACTATTTTGTCTACCGCTAGTGACAAAACCTTTCAAACCAAATCATTCATTAATTGCAACACCAGATATGTGGTATACGTTATCACATGCAATAGTTGCAATATACAATATGTGGGCAGAACCACCCGCAGGCTAAGGGACCGCTTATGTGATTATTTAACAAATATTAACAAAGACCATCTTACCAATGTCTCACGACATTGGATAGATGTTCATCACAAAGACGTCTCTTCTCTGGTTATACAGGGTATAGAGAAGATCAAAACTACCATTAGAGGTGGAGACAAATTTAGGGCATTATGCAAGAGAGAAGTATTTTGGATTTTTTCCTTGAACACGAGAATTCCTGCAGGCCTTAATTTCGAATGGGATGTGTCCCACTTCTATGAATACATTTTTTTTTATTTCATTATAACAGCTTTAAGCACTGCAGAGTTCCCCATTTTAATAAGCCTATATCATTGTTAATCCACTCTCCTGTATTTCTGCACTGTGCATATCTAGGGATTAGTTAACTAACGTTCCCTCCACAACATTTGTATCGTTTACTTCTTTATATGCCTGGATGTAATTATTTATTTTCTTTTCCTGCTTTCAGCATGGAATGTTTTATTACTTGTACCTGCAGAGGCATGTAACAGAAGACAACCCTCCACATTGAGAATAGTGATATATTTTTGATTGTCCTCTATATGGACGGTTTAGCGAGCATATAGGTTTTTGTTCAGCTGCATTCTGAATCATATTTATTGACATTGAGAATTAATCATCATATTACTTGAAGAACGGCTTTTGAGAACAATTACCTTCCCTAGGTCATCTTAGAGGGTGTATAACAGGAGTTATTAACCAAGTCGGCCACATCCAGTCCTGTTTGCTTCGGTTCACCTTACATTATTGTATAATTGATCATTTGAGATATTCTATTATGATCTTTTGCTATATCCTATTTCTATTTTTAATACATTCTTATAGGGCATTTAGAACCATGTTTGTATACAATAGTTCATTAAGATTAGTCCTTTTTGAAAAAAGTATTTGTATTATTTTCCTTTGGATCTTCAGGATACGTCTTGTCTGAATCGGATAGAAAGCGAAGTGCATTGTGGAGAGGTTGCATTATTATACATTTTGGCCTATTTTAACCCTCTCTATTTACCGACCGCTATTAGGTCAGCATACACATTGCAATCGCATCTCCGATCTAGGCAGCAGTTACCCTTTACAATCATTCAAGTCAATAATGGGTTAAAGAACTATCCTTGTCCAAGCTCCAAAAAATGTTTACAAAAACGTGAGTTAAATTAATGTATTGGTAATACTATTTAAAGTTTGCTCATGAAATAGTTGTAAACTATAGGAAAAAACACAATGTTTTTACTCTCTATGTTGCTATTCAGTACATCAGAATTCCAACACATCTGAGGATACCGATTGAATCAGCCACATAGCTAATGAATGCTAGACTGATTACCCAATTAATGCCGGAAGTTCACATCTTAGGCTTTTATTTATATATATATATATATATATATATATATATATATATATATATATATATATATATATATGGGATTATCAGTCTTTGCATTCAGGCTATGACTAAGCACCTACACACAATGGTGTGAAACGCGTAAGCCACACTGTACTAGACCTGCTGTATTCTGTGATTAATACTGTTTGTTCATGGATCCATGGATTTTATGTCGATTCAATAAAGGTGACTTTTAAGGAGTGCAGCCGTCCAGCGCTTGTTTCCATTGTCTATGGCCTTAGAGAGACCTTCTAACCTTTTGTCCATTGAGTCCTTGCACATAGGATATTCCTCTACAGGGAGTGTAAGGAACCATCTCGGGCCATTGAAAGTGTGGGCGCACGTAGCGTGTGCGTGCTTGTGCGCGTTCGCATGCTTCTTAGCGCGTATGCGCTGACAATGGCGCCAATAGCGGCTATTTAAGCAGACAGCACCAGGAAGCAAGTGCTGTCCGCTCTACAGCTTTTGTGTGTTCCTGAGCGACCTGTTATCCTGATTATCTGTTCCTGTGAACTGGCCTGTCTTGACCTTGCTATTGATCTCCGCCTGCACTGACCCCGGCTTCCACGACCACTCTTCTGCCTGCTCCCTTGTACTTTGCTGCCCACCTGTTAACGAACTCTGCCTGTGCCCGACTATTCTCCTGCCTGATCCTTCTGTACTGCACCGCCAGCCTGTTACCGACCCAGTCTGCATCACTACGCTTCTGCTTGCACAGGCTCATCAAAGGACCTACACATCACCACCAGTGGCCCAGTCCGACCCTCGTGCCTCCCTGCACTCCCGAGCCTCCTGTTTACTCTACAAGGGGTTCCCGAATCAGGGTCGTAAGATAGGATGCCCACTGCATAAGTCAGACTCCACCACAGGTACGTGACAGGGAGTCTTGTTAAAAGCAAGACATGGCTGGGTTGATCATAGGGATAGTTCCATTTCTGCAGGAAAACCTCATCAATGGGTTATAGCTGAGCAAAACATTAAAAAGGGTAAAGAGTTTCTCAGGATGAGACCAGTCACTGTACAAGATGGGCTCTTACAGCCAGTGAACTGGAATGGTCTTAGCATCTTTTGGCGATTTTAGAGAGCCCGTGATGGAGACCTTAGAGTGAGCAGACTCCGGCTGCTCTAATTCTAAATATGAGTGTACAGTATAACTAGGAACTAGATAGAAGAATCCTGAGGTAGAGCGCGAAGCCTCCCTCAGTAGAAAGATATCCATCACCTAAGGCTAAAACTGAGGCTAGCTGGGAGTGGGAGAATTTATATAGGGAATGTCCCTGAAGCATTTTTATGCCAGTGTCCAAATGACCTAAAGCTAGCTGCATATAACCCATGATTAAGAGTGAGATCCCATGTTATGAAATCTCTGGAGCCTGGCTAACCCTGTTGATAAACCATGAGCTAAAAAGCTCCTGATGCCCCCAGGTGCAGCAAAGCATTAACAGTGAAGTGAGTGGTAGTCATCTTAGCAGAATGGCTAAGAATATCCACCCAATCAAAGGAAAGCATCTGAAAACCTACCTTAAAAGGCTGCTAATCAGCCACAAAAGAAATACTTATTCTCAGATGAACAGGCCCAACAAAGTCCTTTAAACATACTCTAACCCCAGCAGTGGGTACCTGCATCAGGATGCAATGATGCCAATCTGCCACCTAGGTGCACAAACCTCTCTTCTCAGAGCAGACTACCAGTTAAGGAGAGCCAAGGCGATAGCCTTAGGGAAGGCAATGGAAGCGAAACTAAAACTGTCTGTATTCCAGGGGTGCGCATCTTCACTGGCCTCACAATTTGATTAGATTACGATTATCAGGTCAACGATTCGATTCCCGTGATGCATCGCAATGCATCACGATTAGGATACAGGGGTGTCGGTGGGTGGTGAGGAGTGTCAGTGGGTGGCTGTGGGGTGTCAGTGGGTGGG
>BLSH010257296.1:465473-519270 GCA_018402905.1 Glandirana rugosa | reverse complement strand
TAACTGCGTTCCTTGGGTGTGTTCTAACTGTGGGGGGGGGGGCTGGTCGGGACATAACAGATCTAACTGATCCCAGTAACAGGGATCAGTAGATCTGGTATGTCCCATTCACAGAACGGAGAACTGCCATGTTTACATCGCGGTTCCCCGTTTTGCAGCTGCTAATGGTGATCGGCGGGTCTCGGGCGGACATCGAGTAAGCCCGACCCACGGGCACGCCCACGCAGCGTGCGGCGGCATTTCAGAGCCGCGCTGTAGCTGTCTTTTGGCTATAGCACAGATCTGAACTTGTTAAAGGGTGTCTTGATTTTACCTTTGCCCCTCAAGTGAATGGGACACTTTAAAGCAGAGTTCCACCCAAAAGTGGAACTTCCGCTTATCGGATCCCCCCCTTCCGGTGCAACATTTGGCACCTTTCTGAAGGGAGGAGGGAGTGAATACCTATCTTTGACAGGTATCCTGTCCCCACTTCCAGAAGACCGGGCCGCGGCAAAGTACATCAGCAGCTCGGTCCCTCTCCTCCCTCCCCTTCTGCCGGCCAGTGAGAGAGCACAGCGCACTTTGCGCATACACAGTAGGGTCCCGGCCGTGAAGCCGAAAAGCCTACGCTGCCGGGTTCCCTTACCAGCAATGTGGGTGGCAGCACCCGACAGCTGATGGAAACATCAGCTGCAGTGCCAACATCGCTGGACTCCAGGACAGGCAAGTGCCCTATTATTAAAAGTCAGCAGCTACAGTATGTGTAGCTGCTGACTTTTAATTTTCAAAGGAGCGGCTGACCTCCTCTTTAATGTCTATGTTACGTAAGATCTTGACAGCCAGAGATCTCCATGTTGCCTTCACCATCAAATAAAATAAAACAAATGACAATTGCGGGATGCCCACTGTAATAACCACAACAGGTATGTAGATTAGGATGTTCAAGTACCAAGAGTTCATCAGCAAAGACCATAGGAATATGAGAGAAACCTTAAATATCAGTTTTAGGTGGATCAAATCCTCAACTGTTGAAATTAGTGTTTTCTATAGCTTCTTAATTTAAAACAATATCCATCATATTATTTAGGCCATTTGCTCATTTAACCATCTGATTTTGAAAGAAGTATCCCCTGGAAAAACAATGTGTACATTACGGAGCGAGCAGAAAAGGCAAATTCAGATATTATCAAAACTCCTAAATAAGAGGCTTTGCTTCTGTGTTTGCTAGATGAACAGAGTAACTTTTTCAGCTTATTTTTGTTCAACTGTAACACAATATTAAGTTCTGTATGTTGGTTTGTGCAAAGAAGATACATTAAACAAAACCAGTGGACTGATAAAGGACTATTCTGAGTAACTGTCTAGACCGCAAATCAATAACCATACATTTTCTGGCGTACACCGCTCCATACCCTGACCACTCACTGTGATCTAGTTTATATGACTCCAACATAATTCATAGCTTTAAACTTTAATGAATTATAAATGAGCACACAAATGATATAGAAAAGTTAGGTATGCAGTAACATGATAAAATGGTATTTATTACAGTGAATTTTGAAAAACAGTTAAGTAAAAAAAATATAATATATCAATCTATCGAAAAAAATGCATGTGCATTATGCAGTTAAACAAATAGCGGCATTTCAACACAAAGTCCAGTACCTTTCACAATCTCCCATACTAGCAGCGAGTTCAGAAAATCTGCAGCACCACCTTGTGATGGCAGGGAAGTTATTCATGTGTTTGCTCTAAGGTTTTTCTTTTTCAAAGGAAATTTGTACTGCAATATACAGTTGTGTTAAAAATAAGAGCAGAGTGTTTAAAAAGTGAGAAGTTCAAAATCCTTCTAATAGCTTTTATTTCCATACACACAAATGCATTGGGAATACTGCACAGTCTAGTCCAAATCAAAAGACGAAGAAAAATGTTTCAAATTTGTTATTACTTTAGTGAAGAAAAAGGAATATTAGGCTTTTCCAAAAAATAGCAGCGTTTGCATTTTTATTTACAAATTCAAACATATACTGTATAAACTGAAAAATGCTTGAAGATTTAGCTTTCCTGTGAATCACTGAACTAATATTTACCTGTATAACCACGGTTTCTGAGAACTGCTTCACATCTGTGTTGCATGGAGTCAACCAACTTCTGGCACCTGTGAACAGGTACTCTAGCCCAGGACGATTGCGCTACATTCCACAATTCCTGTGCATTTCTTGGTTTTAGCGTCAGACACAGCATTTTTAATGTCACTCCACAAGTTTTCTATTGGATTAAGGTCTGAGGATTGGGCTGGCCACTCCATAACGTTAATCTTGTTGGTCTGGAACCAAGATGCTGCTAACTTACTGGTGTGTTTGGGGTCATTGTCTTGTTGAAACACCCATTTCAATGGCATTTCCTCTTCGGCATAAAGCAACATGACCTCTTCAAGTATTTTGATGTAGTCAAACTGATCCATGATCCCTGGTATATGATAAATAGGTCCAAAACCATAGTATGAGAAACAGCCCCACATAATGCTTGCGCCACCATGCTTTACGGTCTTCACAGCATACTGTGGTTGAATTCTGTGTTTGGGGGTCGTCTGACAAACTGTCTGTCTAGGGGCCCTAGACCCAAAAAAAAACAATCTTGCTTTCATCAGTCCACAAAATGTTGCGCCATTTATCTTTAGGCCAGTCAATGCTTTCTTTGGCAAATTGTAATCTCTTCGGCAGTTTTTCCAAAAATGGGACTTTGCAGGGGCTTCTTGCCGACAGCTTGGCTTCACATAGGCATCTTCTAATTAATATGGTACTCACAGGTAATTTTAGATTGTTTCTTTGATCACCCTGGAACTGATCATTGGCTGGGTCTTTGTCATTTTGGCTATCCTTTGATCTATTTCAATAGATCATTTTAGCTGAGCAGCCTATCAGTTTCTGCATGTCTTTATATGTTTTCCCCTCTCCAATCAACTTTTTTTAATCAAAGTACGCTGTTCTTCTCAACACTGTCTGGAACAATCCATTTTATTTTCAGAAAGAAACGCACTATCGTCCTTAAATAAGGGCCACTTGTTTGACACCTGTTTTTTCACAGGCTGAATGACCTCACTAATTCAACTCTACACGGCTATTACTTTGAACATGCACCTTTCAATTAATGACTCAAATCCACAGATTCAACAGCATGCATGTCTTGACTGATGGGCCTGTTGGTTTTCTTCTACACCTACTAGTAAATTATTTGCCATGTAGAAATATAATTTATACCAAAAACAGTGATTGATCTGGTTAGTGATGTTTGACTGCTATTATTTCAAAAGCAACTGTATACAGAGGCTGCCATTGCGAAGGTCCCCCTGATAAGGTGAATTGATATGACTTTTCCCTTAACGTAGAACTGAAAAGTAAAGATTTGCTAGGTTAAGGAAAAATGTATATTGTGTTTAAGCAGAACCCTAAAAAAAATTTAACATTTGTCTGGAAGTCCTCTTGAGAAACAGCAATGCACAACCTCATAGTTGTATATCTGCATTGTAAAATATAGGACACTGTGGTCTCTGCCTGCTAGTCTCAATTAATTTAGTGAGATCTGGTGATATCACTACTATCCTACTCATTGTTCTTGCAGCAAGATTTGACATGAGGAAGCAAATCCCAGTCTCTACCAAGATGGATACCTCCACAGAGGGAGAGAGTGCAGAACAAAGCATGGCTAGAAAAGGTGAAAGATCAGCAGCTATGAGACTACAGGCAATACAGGTGATTAGTCATCTGCCCTCTGCCTGCTTTTTTGGCACAATTTTCAAAGTTCAAGTCCTCTTTTATATTTTCAGAGTAATTGACAAAGAACAAGCGTGCAGCTAGTGACATCAGAGAAAGGTTAGAACTCATAATCTTCAGACATAATGCAGATCACTGACTTAGTATACGATCATTTGGATCAACAAAACAGTCAGGCAACTAGCAATTTCAGGAGAATTCAGCAAGGGAACCTATGTATTTTCTCAGCACAAGAATATTCACTAAACTCTGGGTAAAAAAATATTACTTCAAAAATACTGGCTATTACTCTCAGTCTCTTCCAAATTACTTTTTTTGTGTTGCTTTGATCTGGCTTCCAGGTGGCCATGTTTTTTCTCGCTTAGCAGTTATGATAAACGTGGTCAGTTTACAGAGGGGAGGACAAAACCAGGCAGGATCAGCCAGGTATTTTAGATGATGCAAAGGGGAAGATTACCCAGCACAAATATTGTGCTGTTATTCATGCTTTAAAAGAACATAATCCATTTTTTTAGGGTTATAACCACTTCAATCAAAGAAACAGAAAACACAAGAAACATAGCAGCAAAAGGAGGCACCAAAGATGAAACATCACCCATATGGTGTATAAAATATATATACACACATTGAAATAGTGTCTCCAAAGGGTGGGTAATATCCCATTTAGAAATGAAACCCATCAAAATTCCTGTCTGGAGATGAAAAATCCAAAAGACTTGGACTTTACAGAGGAGTCTCAATATATCATCTCCTCTCTTGGGAACTGCAACCTTTGCAATATCTTGTGTTTTCAAGGTTGAAAGCCACCCCCTGGCAATCAATAAAATGTCTAGCAATGGAATGTCCTTCTTCTATATTGTATAGATGATCATGAAGGCGATCTCACAGTCTTCTAGTAGTCCTGCCAACGTACTGGATAGTGCTGATCACAACACAAGAAGTTAAGTTACTCACTTGCCATGGTGTAGCCTCTGATGATTTACCAAGAGAGTTAGCAGTGTCAACTCTTCCTTGTTGATAGCTATGGGATGCCACATCATCATCATCATCAATAAATTGAACACCTTTTTCAAAACAGCGCCGTTTTCGTGTCTGTAACATAAGATTTTCCTATTTACAATTCATTTATAAATGTTGCATTTTAAAACACAGTAAAAAAAAAAATTAGCTAGACAGGGGTTTTTAGAGTTTAAAGAGACACTATCATTTTCTACCTTTATCTGTTTGCACTTTTATAATACAGTTGTTTCTGTTATATTTTTCCTATTTCTACTATGTTACACTCCATGAATGAAACAATACTGAGAGCACTTCTCTGGCCACATAGACAATACTGGGCTGGTACGGAAAAGTAAAGGAAATTGTAATTGAACAGCAGCATATACCCAGCAATTAGGTTTTACCTTTCCCAGAAAATAAATGTTCCAGAAAAAAAATCAAGGAATCTACACCAACCACATCTCACCCACAGTATGAAAAAGCTCAACTACAGTAGCAACTGGGAACCCAGGCCAGAATTAAAGGAAACGTGCTAACAGAACTATGGGGGCTTCCACTATTGACCTTCTGAACATTCTTGTTGCCTAGCTACACTATTTTGAGTGTCACCGATCCAAAACACGAATATGTGGATTAGCAAACAAGAGTGAATTCAGAACTCCAAATCAGCACAATAAACTCAAGGTCAGCGATGAGCTATGAAAGTACTAAGAATTATGACAGCCAGGGAGCCAAGCAGTAATTACAGCCTCTTTGGTTCCTAAACTAAGGCCTGAACAACTTAAGACCCATCTCATTGCTCCCGTTTGCGTCAAAAATTTTGGAACGCTTCTTCTACAACGGTCTTAGCGCCTACCTCACTGACAACAACCTTCTTGACCCCTTACAGTCTGGCTTTCACTTGCTACACTCCACTGAAACTGCCCTACTGAAGCTCACTAATGACCTACTAACTGCTAAAACCAATGGCCACTGCTCCATACTCATACTGCTCGACCTCTCTGCAGCCTTTGTTACTGTTGACCATCCCCTCCTCCTAAAAAAACTCCACTCTCTTGGCCTTCAAGACTCTGCTCACTACTGGCTCTCCTCCTACCTGTCAGAGCGCTCCTTCAGTGTGACCTATAACTCTGTTTCGTCCCCTCCACTTCCTCTTTCGGTTGGGATACCTCAAGGTTCTGTCCTCAGACCCCTTCTCTTCTCCATTTACATCTCCTCCCTTGGTCTGTTAATAAACTCCTATGGCTTTCAATACCACCTCTATGCTGACGTCACACAAATCTATCTCTCTACTCCTCACCTCACTCCTTGTGTCTCCTCTCGCATTATTAACTTACTAACTGACATATCAGCATGGATCTATAGGTTAGGAGAATACTGCATAGAAAAAGCGTATGGCGCTCACCTGTACCCAGTGTAAACAAATTAAAACTATTGTGGTTTCAAAACGACAGTGATGATATCCTAGTTATAATGAAAAACTTTAAAATATGCACAGTGACAAATTATAAATAAAATATATTAGAGTCCATAAAATTGTGCTAATAATAAATATGAAGACAAAATCAACTGATGATTCTTCAAAGTGCTTTGCTTTATGAAAAAAGAAGCCAGAAATTCCTTTAACAGTGCTCAAAAGGTGCTGAAGTGAAAAGAAGTCCTTCAAAAATAATTGTAAACTAAAACGTGCTCCACGGCAAACGTGTGACAAGGGTTCACACTCACCAGACAGTAGCTCAAAATATGACCAATGCATATATAATACGGCAAGCCGGTCAACCAGATGCAATGTTACTCATCTTTCCCCAAATAATGGGGCAGCTCATGTAAACAGAATGGCAAGAAAAACAAAGCATAAAGTCTTTAGGAAGTAAACTCACATATTCATGTGCCAATGTTCCGGCAAAAACAATAACAGCATGTGTGTGGATGCGGCTGGTTCCGAGCCTCCTTTTTCTATGCACTATTATGTTTGGGTTCAGGTAATTTTACTTGAAAGTAAGTATGCTGCAGAACCTAAACACTTGTAATCACTCCAGTGTCTTTTGTAAGGCGCCATTACCTGTTTCTTTGCACTACCGCGCTTACTAGTAAATTTACAAACAGCAGCTGCTAGCACAACGATTTGACCAAAATTGTGATAAAAATGTGGATATAAAGTGCAGCGCTAATGAATATGAAACATAAATCTCTCATATGTTTAAATACAAACATAAACCATAATTCAGTAAATAGTGCTTACAA
The DNA here is from genome assembly GCA_018402905.1 of Glandirana rugosa. Classification (NCBI taxonomy): domain Eukaryota; kingdom Metazoa; phylum Chordata; class Amphibia; order Anura; family Ranidae; genus Glandirana; species Glandirana rugosa. The sequence goes on along the minus strand of BLSH010257296.1, from coordinate 512,275 downwards.
TAAGTATACAACACATAAAAAAGTGAAAAAGTATCCAGAATAGACAATGCATATAGAGCGTGTAGTTCAATGTATTCTTAAAGTTATGTGTCCTGTTAAATGCATGAAGGATACCAAGGTGTCTAATGTGCAGACATATAATACTAAAGTGTCCAAGTGATAAGAAATAAAGTGGTAAGTGCCAAAAATAGGTACTATGAAAGTGACTAGTGCCAGAAAGTGAAATTCTGTGGATACTTTTACACTTTTTTTATGTGTTGTATACTTATTGTAAGCACTATTTACTGAATTATGGTTTATGTTTGTATTTAAACATATGAGAGATTTAGGTTTCATATTCATTAGCGCTGCACTTTATATCTACATCAGCATGGATGTCACACCACTTCCTCAAACTCAAGCTTTCTAAAAAATTAGCTCATAATTTTAACTCCAGCCCGTGCCCCTCCCCCTGACATCTCCATCAAGATTAATAATACAACTATCAGTCCCTCCCCTCATGCCAAGGTACTAGGTGTAATCCTAGACTCTGACCTGTCTTTTCAGCCCCAAATCCGATCACTGTCCAAATCGTGCAGACTTCCCCTCCGAAACATCTCCAAAATACGCCCCTTCCTAACTGTTGACACCACTAAGCAACTTATTCACTCCCTTGTTATCGCTCGTCTTGACTATTGCAACTCCCTCCTAATTGGCCTACCTCTCCGCAAGCTATCCCCTCTTCAGTCTATCATGAATGCCTCTGCCAGACTCCTCCACCTTACCAACCGTTCGGTGTCCGCCACTCCTCTCTGCCAATCCCTCCACTGGCTTCCCATTTCCCAAAGAATAAAATTTAAAACCCTAACCATGACATACAAAGCCATTTAAAATTCTGCCCCAAGCTACATTACCAATCTTATCTCCAAATATCGCCCAAACCATCCTCTTCGCTCCTCCCAAGACCTTCTGCTCTCTAGCTCCCTTGTCTCCTCCTCCCACGCTCGTCTCTAGGACTTCTCCAGAGTCTCTCCCATCCTCTGGAACTCTCTACCCCAAACTTGTCTGCCTATCTCCTACTCTGTCCACTTGAAGGCAAATCCTGAAAACTCATCTCTTCAGGGGAGGCCTATTCTGCTTCCAGCTAACAACGGAATCTTCTACACCCCTCATCAGTTCATCCCTCACAGTCACTACATTTTGTTTCACCGGCCTCTCCCTCTTAGACTGTAAACTCGCAGGAGCAGGGCCCCTCTAACCCTCTTGTTATTAATTGCACTCTTTATATTGTAAAGCTCTGCGCAAACTGTTGGCGCTATATAAATCCTGTATAATAATAATAATAATTACAGCCTCTTCGGTTCCTAAATAAAGGCTTCCTGTGGCAAACGATAATGGCTTTGAGCTACTTGTATTAAGTTTTAAATGTTTTTAAACAGGTAATTTTTTTACATTTTTTTAACTATGTGTACAACATTATTACGTAACAAACATTTAATACAGAGTACTTAACCATTGGGCACACAATCCTAACCAGACAAATTTTCAGCTTTCAGCGCTCTCACACTTTGAATGACAGTTACTCAGTCATGCAACACTGTACCGATAAAAAAGGTTTGTCCTTTTTTTACACAAATAGAGATTTCTTTTGGTGGTATTTAATCACCACTGGGTTTTTATTTTTTGCGCTATAAATGTAAAAAGACCGAAAATTTGGTAAAAAATGCATTTTTCTTCATTTCTGTTATAAAATTTTGCAAATTAGTAATTTTTCTTCATAAACTATGGCAAAAATATATACTGCTACATATCTTTGGTTAAAATAGCCCAAAACAGGGTATATTATTTGTTTCTTCTGAAAGATATAGAGTCCACAAGCTATGTTGCTATCACTGAAAATTGATCACACCTGATGTACTGACGGCCTATCTCATTTCTTGAGTCCCTGAAATGCCAGCAAAGTACAAATACCCCCTAAATCACCCCTTTTTGGAAAGAAGGCATTCCAAGGTATTTAGTAAGAGGCATAGTGAGTTTTTTAAGTTGTAATTTTTTTCCCACAATTCTTTGCAAAATAAAGATTTTTTTTCACAAAATAGTCATAACAAGTTATTTCTCACACACAGCATATGCATACTTGCAACTACACCCCACAATACATCCTGCTTTTTCCCCTGAGTATGGCGATACCACATGTGTGAGAATTTTACACTGCCTGGCCACATAGAGAAGCCCAACATGCAGGGAGCACCATCAGGCGTTCTAGGGACATAAATTACACATATAATTTCCTCTTACACTTTTGAAGGCCCTAGAGAACCAGGACAACGGAAACTCCCAAAAAATTACCCCATTTTGGAAAGCAAACACCCCAATGTATATTCTATGAGGCATAATGAGCCTCATGTCACTTTTTTTCCGCAAGTTTTTGGAACATGTGGAAAGAAAATGAAAACTGATGTGGCATGGATGCGGCATGTGGCACAGGTGAGCCCTGATGTGGCACAGATGATCACTGATGTGGCACGGATGAGCACTGATGCGGCATGGATGAGCACTGATGTGGCACGGATGAGCACTGATGCGGCACGGATGAGCACTGATGCGGCACGGATGAGCACTGATGCGGCACGGATGAGCACTGATATGGCATGGATGAGCATGAATGAGACATGGATGGGGATGGCTGAGATGAATGAGCTATGGATGAGCATGAATGAGCCATGTATGGGGATAGATGAGCCATGGAAGGGGACGGATGAGCATGAATGAGCCATGGATGGGGATCAATGAGCCATGAATGGGGAAGGATGGAGGAGCCATGGTTGGGCACAGATCAGCGCTGTGGGAACTTCAGATCAAGCCCACAGCGCTGCTTCACCACCTCCCTCCTCTCCTCCCACACTACACCAATTGGTGCGAGGAGAGGGGAGGAGCTGAACCGAACATGCTCGGGTTTGTTGACTGTCATTGGCCCTTTACCCCGATCCGTGAAGCGCCGGGTCTGGAATACCCGATGGTCACGGACATTCCTCAGTGCGCGATTCTGGGAGGACGTCATTGTACACACTCCCAGAATTATCCGACCGTGCTGTAGCCGTCATTTGGCTATGGCCTGGTCGGTAAGTGGTTAGATACTGAGATTAATACAATTAATGATGACCATAAATAAAATGTATACAATAAACAATTAAATTCCCCTTTAACTATTTCAATACCAGGCACTTACTACACTTCCAGCCAAGACCAATTTTCAGCTTTCAGCACTGCTGCATTTTGAATGACAACTGCGCGGTCATAAAGCACTGTACCCAAACAGAATTTCTATCATTTTGTTCCCACAAATAGAGCTTTCTTTTGGTGGTATTTGGTCACCTCTGAGCTTTTTAGTTTTTGCACTACAAATAAAAAAAGACCGAAAATTTAGAAAAAAAAATGTTTTTCTTTGTTTCTGTCAAAAATTTTGTAAATAAGTAGATTTTCTCCTTCACTGGCGGGCACTGATGTGGCTACACTGATTACCACTGATGAGGCTACACTGATGGGCACTGATGAGGCAGTACAGATTGGCACTGATAAGGTGGCACTGAAGATGAGACACATATATGCATAGCTGATGGGCACTGATAGGTGGCACTGGGCACTGGTGGGCACTGGTACATGGTACTGAGATATAGCATTGTTAGGGATGGCACTGGCAGGCACCACATATGGGCACAGTGCCATCCCTACAGTGCACTGTACACCCCTTACCTGGTGGTCTAGGGTGGGCTCCCTGGTGGTCCCTGGGTGGCCTCCAGATCATCTCCCTGGTGGTCCCTGGGTGGCCTCCTGATTGTGTCCCTGGGTGGGCTCCCTGGTGTTCCTGGGCGGGCTCCCTGGTGGTCCAGTGTGGCAATCCTAGGGGGAGCTGCATTGATAAACGATCAGTACAGACCCGCCCTGTCAGGAGAGCCACCAATCGGCTCTCCTCTACTCACGTCTGCAGATGCGAGTAGAGGAAAAGCCGATAAAGGGCTCTTCCTGTTTACACTGTGACCAGCCGTGATTGGTCATGGCTGATCACGTGATAAAGAGCTTCCGATGGATCGTGGTTTATCCTGACGCCACCAATAGATGCCCAGTCTGGATAATGAGGCCACCGCCCAGTCGTCATTTGTCTATAGGCGGGGCGGGAAGTGGTTAAAGAGACATGGTTACTTTACCAATTCAGAGCAAATTGGCCAGTACCTGCTGTGGGGGGGGGGGGGTAACTCAATGGGGATCACCTTCCCTGGGAAAAAGGTAGTCCAGACAGCAGGTTTTTCTTAAAAGCGGACTTGCAGCCAGTTTTATTTAAAAAGGTTGCATGAAAAATCAAACAAACAAAACAGAAAATAAATGCTTGCCATCCAGGCTCTTACTAAACATTTCAAGGTTTCCTAGCTCAGAGGTGAAGGGCTTCTCCCAGTCACCCACAAAATAAAGATAATGCAAAACTTCAGTTCAGCAGCTCTCAGGTTTTTGGCTTCCAGAGTCCCAGGCAAGAGCAAACCTATGTTCTACTCCTGCTTATTTATACCACCTGTTGGTGGACACAAGTGGACCACAAAATCTGGTCCAGAACCAACCCTAAGGTGGCTGTTAACACCTGGACCGGATTTTCCCTTAGTTCACTGTAAATTGATCACCTTGCCTATCATAATTTCATAATTTCACATATCTCCCCCCCCCCCCCCCACTTAAGCCCCTGTGGGTGAGCAAGTGTCCCAACCAGTCAATGGACATGGGAAAGGACATCTACATTATTCTGGAGTTTCCCAGCCCTATGTTCCACTGTGAACTTGAATGCTAGCAAGGAACCACTTTGTCACATGACTGTTTTCCCCTCACATCCATTCCATCTGATAGTGTCAAAAAAGAGTTAATATTCCTGGCATGCCAGAAATGCTAGCTGTCTCCTTGATTGTGCTCTCAACCAAGTTAGCAAACCATCCAATGGGTGGTGTCATAATGGATCACATGTACAGATTAAACAGAGGCTAAGATAGCAGCTTCCTTAGCTGAAAATGATAGGAGAGTATATAACCACTTTAAGAGGAGCATGATCAGTGACTAGTTTGAATGGTTTCCCCAACAGGTAATATTTCAGGGCCTCTAAGGCCCATTTGATAGCTGAACATTCCTTCTCAACAATGGCATTGTTTTTCTCAAGTCTGTTAAGCTTTCAGCTCAGGTGGACCACCAGGTGCTCCTCCCAGTCTCCGATTTGGGAAAGTACAGCACTCAGTCCCACATCAGAGGCGTCTGCCTGTACGACAAACTCCTTTGTGAACTCTGTCAACAGTTGTACACAAAGGGCTTGCTTCAACATTTGAAAGCCTTCTCTGCCTCAGGATTCCACTGAATTATGACCGACCTTCTACCCTTCGTCAAATCTGTCAGTGGGCCTGCAATGGTGGCAAAATTGGGTATAAAACGCCTGTAGTATCCAGTGATCCCCAGAAATGCACAAACTTGTTTTTTATTTATAGGTTGGGGCCACTTCTGAACCACCTCAATCTTACTGATCTGAGGCTTAACCAGCCCTCGACCAATAATGTAGCCAAGGTATTTGGCCTCCTCCAAGCCTTTGGCACACTTTTTGGGGTTTGCAGTGAGTCCTGCTTTTCTAAGGGAATCTACTACTGCTTGCACCTAGGGCAAATGAGATTCCCAATCTGGGCTGTGGATGACAACATTGTCCAAATAGGCGGCTGCGTATTGGCGATGTTGTCTCCTTGTCTTGTCCATCATGCTCTTGAGTGAGGCAGGAGCACCATGCAAACCAAAAGGCATCCACTTATGTTGGAATGACCCCTCAGTAGAAAAGGCAGTCTTCTCTTTTGCAGATTCTGTTAGGGATATCTGCCAATAGCCTTTAGTCAAGTCTAAAGTAGTTATGCTCCTGGGTAGCTGGCCTGTCACTACATTGCAGTCCCCTGGCGACTTCCTAAATCCATGCCCCTGGACCCCCAGTGCTAGCATCCATCTTGAAGGACCTTGGGAACATTCTCCTTGATGACAGTCGGCTCAAGGATGACTCAGTATCACATGCATGTATGACATTGATATCCTGTAAGCGCATGCCCATTGTGTACAATAAATGTCTTCTTAATACTACATGGACACACTCTGGGGATGGCTGTCATGCACCAGTGAGATATGCTCAATGACGCTTCTGTAAGGCGTGGACTCTCCCTCCCACGTTTCTTTTGCGACATCTAGCAATCCCCTGGGACATCTACCATACAGTAGTTCAAAAGGGAAATGACCTGTAGATGCCTGAGGCACCTCTCATATAGCAAACATGAGGTATGGCAGCAAAAAATCCCAATTTCTCCCATCTTTGTCCACCACCTTTTTTTAACATGCTTTTGAGCGTTTTGTTAAATCTCTCCACAAAACCATTAGTTTGGGGGTGGTAGACAGAGGCTCTGGACATAAATGGGGTGCCTTGATCCGTTAAGATCTCCTTTGGAATACCCACACAACTAAACACCTGGACAAGCCCTTTGGCAATAACCTTAGCTGAAGTATTACGCAAGGGAATGGCTTCAGGATACCGCGTGGCATAGTCCAGTATGTACTGATGGCCCCGGGCAGACTTTACTACTGGTCCCACCAGATCCATGCCAATTCTTTCAAAAGGCACTTCAATTATCGGTAACGGTACCGGCGAACTGTAAAAATGGGGCGATGAAGCAGAATCCTGGCTTACAATATTCTTTGACATTTGCATGCAACCTAGGCAAAAAGAATCCCTGGGTTATACTCTCCTTAGTTTTCTCTATAGGCAGATGTTAAACCCATTATATCACCATGGGCAAAATCTAACACAATCTGGCGATAGGGTTTGGGAACCACTAATTGCTTTATCCCCTCCTCCAATTGCTTTACCACTTGATACAGCAAGTTATTTTTAAGAGCCATGCAGGGAAAAGACACCCCTACATTGGGTTCAACAGGTGTGCCATCAATCATTTTAATGTTTTCTCTGGCTCTAAAGAGTGTGGAGTCTCTTAATTGTTACGTACAAAAATCATCTTTCCTGACTTCTAAGTCAGGCACCACATTCTGTCCATTCTCATTATTAGAGTCAGAGAGAATTTCTTGTCCATTATCCTCAAGCTGGGGGCTGGAATCCAGCTCATCCTGCTCCCCAGCCATTACAGAAAAAGGAAAAGGTTCTACCCCTCCATTGGACACACCAACAGTGTCCCTTTCAAGTGTGCAATAAAAAGGGTTCGGAGTGAGTTCCGGTGTTTCCTCAGAAGGGGGAGCTCTGTTTTCTTTTGTTTTCCCATAAACTCCAAAAGTGTGGAAAATCTCTCCCCACTAGCACTTCATGAAGTAGTGAGGGTACCACCCCCACTGAATTTGTCACGGTGCCCCAAGGGGTATCAAACTCAACCACCGCAATCTGATAGTCATGTGTGTCACCATGTATACAAATCACCCGAATAGTGCTAGGGTGTAACTTTACAGGATTTACAAAATCACTTTTGACTAATGTCACAACACTACCAGAATCTAGCAGAGCAGTGACTGGCTTTCTATCAACTGAAATCACACACATTTGTTTTTCCATGCGTCCCAGACATAATACATTACATGCCACCTGTGCAAAAAGAGAGGTGCGTTTTTTCAAGTAAGCATTATCACATTGCATTGGTTCAACATTTAGGGAACAGTTAGCAGCAATATGACCTAACACATGGCAGCGATAACATTTTGTGTGTTCTGTACCCAGTCCTCTAAACGGCCTCAGAGACTTTCCTGACCTATTTGGCCAGTCTTCAGGTCCAGAGCCCATAGTCTCATTATCTGTGGCAACAGTCTTGTCATTTTTCCCCAAGTCCTTGAACCCTGGAACAGTCTTACTGGATCCTCCGAGCGTTTTTTCACCCCTAGAGACATTGGAGTGGGGTACGGATGGGTTCAACAAGTCCTCAGCACACGTATATCTCTCCACCATATCCACCAGCTGGCTTGCAGTCTTAGGGTCCCCATGGCTGACCCACTTCCTCAAAGTGCCAAGGAGCGCGTGTAAATAATGGTCCATGACCACACACTCCACAATCTTAGGACCCGGTAAAGTCTCTGGCTGCAGCCACTTCTTGGTGAGGTGTATTAAGTCAAACATTTGGGAGCGGGGTGGCATGTCAGTACTGTATGACCACCGATGCGTCCATTGAGTCTGGACTGCAACGGTGATGCCCAGACGTGCAAGCATCTCAGCTTTCAGTGTCTCATAATCATAGGCAGCATCTGTTTCCAGGTCATAATAGGCCTTTTGGCATCCTCCTGTCAGAAAGGGTGCTAGCAGTCCTGCCCATTGCTCTTTTTGCCATCCTTCTCAAACAGTGAACAACTTTCAAAAGTTGCTGTGTATGCTTCCATATCATCTGCAGGCGTCATCTTCTGCAGGTAATAGCTGGCACGCACCCTTTTCTGTTCCACCTGCAAAGGACTTGCGGACCCCTTCTTTAACTCCACCAGGGTCTCTGCAAACTGGCGAGTAATCTCCTGCTGGGCTGTAATGGCATGGCGATTCGCCTCCTGCTGGGCTGCAATGGCTTGGCGATTCGCCTCCAGCTGCTGGCGATTCACCTCCCGCTGAGTTGCTGCTCTGCAGTGGCCTGTGCGACCTGGAGATTGGTTTCCTGCTGGGCTGCAGTGGCCTGCAGCAGGCCTTTTTTTTTTTTTTCAACAAACCAAGTTTATTGGCATAAACAAAGAAAAGATGTAACATGTGTACACGGTATATGGTTATATTATTATGAAGTACAGCCAGTATTAGCAGGCATTTCCTTTGCAGGTTTATAACAATACATTGAGTAGTGGTTATCATAGAACATGGTGCTGTGAAGAAGCAGGTCTCAGTGTTTTATTTGCCTTTTATTTCTCCCACAGTATATACTGTCATAACACCAATAGCCCTGAGAGGATCACAGCTATGGTCCCCCTGTTTTCTAGCTGCAGCAGGGATTTTAACACATCCTCCATCTTTCCACTTGTTCAGGAAGATGCCCGCCGAAACTACACCATATATGGGGGTTACCTCAATGGGGGATCACCTTCCTTGGGAAAAAGGTAGTCCAAAAAGCAGGTTTTTCTTAAACGCTGACTTGTAACCAGTTTTATTTTAAAAGGTTGCATGAAAAATCAAACAAACAAAACAAATAAAATCCTTGCCACCCAGGCTCTTACTAAACATTTCCAGGATTCCTAACGCAGAGGTGAAGGGCTTCTCCCAGTCACCCATAAAACAAAGATAATGCAAACCTTTTGTTTCAGTTACAAAGCAAAGCTTCAGTTCAGCAGCTCTCTCAGGTTTTTGGCTTCCAGAGTCCCAGGCAAGAGCAAACCTTTGCTTATTTATACCACCTGTTGGTGGACACAAGTGGACCACAAAATCTGGTCCGGAACCAACCCAGTAAAGGTGGCTGGTAACACCTGGATCGGATATTCCCTTAGTTCACTGCAAATGAACGCATACGGGGCGACACATATCGTCCATCGATCACCTCGCCTTTCATAAATGTCACACTGCTTACAGCCCAAACCCCAACAAGGTATATCTTCACTATTTGTGCTTCTTAACCCCCTCCCTGCTCCTTCAGAGCCCTTGCTCAATTGCTAATTATTTGATATTGTGCAATAATTTATCATGCAAAACTAGCCATAAAATTAAAGCAGATCTGTCAGCCGAAGGCAGGGTTTCTTAGCGGTTGCTAGGGGGTTCCTTGAGCAATGAGCAATTTCTGCCTCTCAGATAAGTTTCCAGTAATACCATTGATCTGCTTATCTATTTATAAGGCAGTAATTCTTCCCAATGACCAAAGTGTAAGGGGCATTCTTCCCACTGACCATCATGCTAATACATCTTAGGTTGTAGATATAGTAATTTTTATCATAAATCACAAAGTAAGCACTAAAAAAAGGTATTTATCTGAAAAACCGCGCAATCCAAAGGGGCCCCTTGGAAGTCATTAGGAAAACTCAGACTGAACAGAGGGGTAGGCAAGTAGCCAGAGTTTACCTTCCAAAATTTGAAATGTTAGAGAAACACAGAAGAGGGTTTTCAGTTTACAGGAAACTTCTGAGGAGAGACATACATTTGCCAACTTTGTTCACCTGTCCTTATTACATTTTATTTTCTAGGTTGATCAAATGGCTGCCACACTTTCACCAATCCAGAATACATATGCAGATTAATAGTTTAGCTTTACTTGCCACATACTGGTTCCAGGTCAGTGAAAGCAAATATTGGTGTGAGAGCCAGGCACCTAGCATTGAATAGTTTCCTTTCATAACAAAAATATATGTTCCTTGAAGCAGGGCTAGAAAATCAGTCAGGTTTGCTTTAAGTAAAATGTCTGCTGCAGAATGATATTGAAATGAGGAATAGGCTTTCCAATGTACTAACTTAACCAATTAAAAATGTGTCATTTCATTGCAACTGTCATTTTTCATTTTGATTGACAATTAGCAGAATAGCTGTTAAGGGAGTAACCACCAACTCCTAGACCACTGCATTTTCACATTCATTGTCAGATAACAAGTCATTATTCTACCTGACATGTCTTTGTGTGCGGCAATAATGAAGCCATTTGTAATTGGTAACAGTAACATAACTTGATATAGAGGGTGTGTAATGACCTTACCAACTCACAAGGGGGATAAGAGAACTAAATAAATACTTATCTGTAGAGCAATCAAAAACTGGGATTTCGTTACCTGCTGTTCAAGAGGTGATTGCCGGATGCGTTTTCTATCCATTTGAAAATCATTATCATCCTGATCTGAAGTAAAAGAAGCTTGCTTTTTTGCAGACAGCTTTGAAGCTAGACTTGCATTACTTCTAGTATCTAAAGGAGAGAGGGGGAGAATAAACTGGAGTAAAAAAAAATTATACAAATAAAAGACGTGTACAGTAGTCATATATGGCATAGGTACAAACACAATTTCTCAAAATCTAGCGAATGTTAGCAAACCAAACAAAACAAATGTTTTTGAACAATTTAATGTTGATATTAAAAGAAGTATGACCAAAGCTTTTACTTCTCTTGTGGGTCACAGGGGTGCACTTACTTGTGCTTTACTTTGACCCAGAATCAGATCGGTCCAGGGTGATCAGAATCAGCTAGTCCAGGCTCTGGAAGGCTCCCAACAATAATGTCGGGACACACTCATATATCAAGACAGCCTGCCACAAAGAGCCTGAGCCAACCACTCCCACCCCCTCCCCATGCTGCAAGAGCAGAGAGCAGGTAACTGGCATTCACCACTTTCTGCTCAGAGTCGACTGAAAAATGAGCGCTCATGTGAATGCTCAGCTTAGAGCCAACGGGGGACAGCTGCAGCAGGGAGTGAAGTATGTATGTTTTTTTTTTTTTTTCACTTCCACTATTCTCCTTTAACTCTATAAATGGCCTTTCGTATGATAAAGCAATGTGCACTAAACAGTCTTTTTATTTAAAAAAAAAAACAGCTTTTGCAGTGTTTTCATCTCTTGTAGTACCTCAGTGCTATTTATCTCCTACAGCCTCTTTGCAGCCATTTCCTGTCTATAAACAGTTGATTCTGTAGTGGTTGCATGGAGTTCTGGATGGTGGATCATATCTGCATAGTGCATATGGAAACTGGCACATGTCATCTCCATCAAGAGCCCATTAACAGGGTGAAAAAGCAAATGTAAACAAAGTAAATCTTCAATAAGGACAGGGATTTTGTATTGAAGTATATCTTTTTTTCATTATTTTGACCCCAAAATCCTGCCAGTGATACACTTCATGCCCTAGGGTGACAGTGCTAACTCACTGCACTGTTTCTGTGGTTTAGCAGCATTGTCACCTTGGAACTGAAAGTGTGTTAAGACTACAGAACATCTCCCCCTCTTACAACGTCAATAACATAGTGGGATGTGTTTTGTAGTTCAAAAAGGTTAACTTGGCAAAGCTGATAACCCTGCTTCAGATGCAAGACCACAGAATGCACAGGGAGTTACAAGTTCAATGAATTCCTGCAGGTTTATTTGTTTGCACTCAAAAAGAAAACACTTTTAAGGGTATATTTAATAGACCAAAGGGTCTAAAAGGGAACAGGACAGATAAGAGAAATTAATTGTTAGGGTTTACATACATAAGGAGTCTTCTCAGATAACTTTATTCTCTAATATAACTCTAATTATAAATCTGCTTTGAAAAGAATCCAGCATAAATATATTAGCAGGTAGGCTTTAACAATGTGAATGTCTAACTTTCTTTTCATTAAAATGTTGTTGATAACTGATACTACCACAGAGATAATCCATCATATTCTATGGAGGGAAGCTGGGCAATAAACTTTTCTCAAAGTTGAATCATTTTTTAATCTAGATGCTTTTTCACTGCACTTGACAAAACAGCAATTAAAGTACATTAAAAAAGTACATTAAAGAGTAACTCCGCTTTTGTTGAGAACAATAATTCTATGTGATCTACGTACATTACAAGGACCTTAAACTTTGTTGCAGATTCCTACCTTTTCTTATGCTAAAGAAATCAGAGTTTTTTTCTCTATGTCCATGTGCTAGGTGAGTCTAATGGGAGTGATTTTATACAGGCATACCCGGCTTTGCATACCCTCACTTTACGTACACTCGCGAGTACGGACACTTTGGAGTCTATGGGAAATCTTGGTCAGCTTGACATGGCACTGCTCCCGGGTTTTTAACATTGGCATCTATGGGAAATCTTGTTAAGATTGACATGGCACTGCTCCTGAACCATAAGTGACAGGGACACCAAACTTGGGGAGCACCTAGAGGGGATCCAGGACTGAAACAGATCTGATTTTGGGGTCAGCCAGCTTGCTTGGGTAATATACGTCGTAGTTCTGGATCCCCTTAATGTGCTCCACTGCTCCCCAAGTTTGGTGTCCCTGTCATTTATGATCCGGGAACAGAGCCATGTCAATTTGACCAAGATTTCCCATAGACACCAATGTTAAATGTTAAAAACCGGGAGCAGTGCCATGTCAAGCTGACCAAGATTTCCCATAGAGCTCGTGTATTTACATGCATTGAGAAGTGAAAAAATAGGATTTTTTGAGTTACCGTAAAATCCTTTTCTCTGAGTTCGTTGACAGACGCAGCCTCTTATTCTGGACATGTGGGTTTATGCACCTTTCACTAGGAGTGGACTAGGCAGAATGTAGTTCAGCTCAAAGCAGACACAGCCCCTCCCAGGAGGCAGCCCTCACTTGGCATAACCCCTCCTGCCCTGCTCAACAAGCCAGTTCGTAACAAGCAGTACAAACGCAAACAAAGAGGGGTGGGTGCTGCGTCTGTCAATAAACTCAGAGAAAAGGATTTTACAGTAAGTCAAAAAATCCTATTTTCTCTTTCGTTCATTTACAGACACAGCCTCTTATTCTTGGCATGTGGGGATGTCCCAAAGCAGTGTCACAACGAGGGGTGGGTAACAACAACAGTACCCAACTGAAGAGTTCTCCGGGAGGTGCCAGACGCGCCTCACCCCGCCACCTGCAAAACTTTGCGGCCAAAAGCAGCATCCGCAGAAGCTGCAACAACAACTCTGTAAATTTTTTACAAAGTGTGCACCGTGGCCCAAGTGGCTGCCTTGCACACCTAAGAAACCGACGCCTGATGTCGGAAAGCCCAGGAGTACTAATCGCCCTGGTAGAATGAGCCGTGACCAGAAGGGGGGGCTCCTGGCCCCGAAAAGCATACGCACGGGTCACCGTCTGTCATATTCAACGGGAAATAGTGGCCGACGAGGCCGCCATCCCCTTGCGCGGACCAACCATCCTCATTGATGTGAAAAGAAGAGACTGCCTTCGGTAAGAAGGAAGGAGCGCAAAACCGCCTTATCCCTATGTAGGCCCAACTACGGGGTCCCACAGGACAGAGCCGCCAGCACCGACACCCGCCTAGCGGATGGAATAGCCACTAAGAAAGCCATTTTCTGCGCAGGCAGCTGCAGGGGACTGCCACCAGGGAGGAAAGCCAGAGACCCAGGAGCCACCTGCAAGGAGGCAGGGGGAACCACTTTAGGGACAGCGGGGACCGACCCGCCCACTAAGGTGTCTGTGCTTGGTCATAGGGAGGAAAAGACCTCCATCAGGACTGAGTCTCGGATTAGACCCAGAGCCTGCAAACGGTGCGAGTGAACAGACACCGATTTCAGGAAAAGTAGCGCCCAGCCGGACTCCCACGACGTGCGCCTGGCGATTGCCACCTCGGCCCTCAGGGCTGGAGCCGACTCCGCCCATTAGGGCAGGTCGGCCAGATCCACCTGATGCCCTTCAGCCTCCCCGAGCCAGAATCGGGGCCGCCATCCGGCGAGGACCCGAGGCACAGGATCCAGGTAAAACGGGGAGAGCCATAACCGTGTAGTGAAGCTCCAATACCGGCAAGGTGCAGGAAACGCCGGTGTAGGGCACACGGTGATACGCGGATCCACCACTGCCCTGTCGAGATAAACCTGGAAGACACCCTGATGCTCCACCATCATGGCGGCCAGACGTACACGTACCAAACAACGGAGGGGCACCGAGCAATACCGCCCGGGCCCCGTTCACCTCCGACCACAAGCAGGACGTAGGAAATCATGGTACGCCCCGAGGACGGGACAAGGGTATCCACCCCTTGACGAAGCCGGTTCCTAGCCAGGCCTGTGGTACGCACGGGGGGGACGGGAATGAAATCCCATTTTGTACCCAAACAAAATCACCCAGCAGACCGAAATTCAGAAGGTCATCGAACGCAGGCATCTCCCTACCCAAACCGTGCGTAGGGGCAACCCTTCACACTGAGAAGGACTTGTCTCCTAGCCTGTCGCCCCTATGCCGCCAGGGACACTTCCACCCACCTGTGTGATCCCTGACGGGCAGGGAGCCATGGCCCAATGGCAGAAGGAATGGAGGAAAGGAGGCCTCTACTAGGCCGCCAAGGAGTGACCCGTGCCACGGGACTCCCTACCTTCTGGCTTCAACGTGGCTCCAAGAGCCACCTAGTTGAGAAGGGAAAACTGCCAGGACCTGCCTGACCAACGGGACCCTAACGAAGCAGACATCATCGCCCTGAAGGAGCCGGCTAGCGCGCCTCCACCATGCAGGAGGAAGCGCATAAGCAGCTTCGCGGTGTGAAAGCTTAGCCCGTTCCGAGAGCGTTTACAACACCCGAGTGGAACCAACCCCGGGCGAAAGCTGGCCCTGCCAGAATCATCCAGATTGGGCAGCAGACTCGGCGCTCCTGTCAGTTGGGCCTAAGGACGGCGATCAGCGTCTGCATGGTATTCAACATACAGTGCCAACTTGCAACAGGTGGCACCTGGGAATCAAACCCACGGAGTTAACTGAGGAAGGTAGATGATCCAACCGCTACCTGCCCAGCTGAGCCCCCGAGTTTGTGGTCACCACGATCAGGCGGAACATAGTGGGTACCACCACGGGCCGCCATACAGAAAGAAAGGGGAGCTGAGACCATTCCCAGTCCCCGCAGCTGCACTCCAAATAGGACACCTGGGGAACCCACAGCCACACGGCCGGGCTAAGCAGCCCAACAGGGATGCCCCCCTGCGAGGGACCACCCCAAACCGGAACTTGTGGCCTCCGACAATGGGAGAAGGGGGCCACCGACGGGCGGACCGGTGCCGGCCTGCCTGAGACACGGGCCAGGTTACCTCCTACAAGAAGTAACCTGACCGAGAGCACAGGACAACTGCCACCGGTCATCCGCTGACGATCAAGGCGCTGTGTGATGCCGTCTCGTGCGCCTCAGCAGCCGCGGCACACCCCACCATACTATCCGGGGAAGACCAGGACACCATCTCAAGGGGGGGGCCCCCGATCTAGGAGGGCCCCAGTCAGGGTCCGACTCATCCCAAAGGCAGGAGGGGGGTACGGCCCACTATACGCCCAATACCCTGCCCGGGAAACCCAGGACCCCAAGACCGCCTCGCAGTCCCTAAGCACCACGGAGGGGTCAAGTGGGACGGCACCCCCATCGGCTGCCAATGCAACCCACCCTGGTAACCTGGCCCGCAAACTGGGACCTGTAGTACCAGGAGCCCAGGCACCCCCCACCAAGACTGTGCAGGACTCCCACAGGACGGTGACCCCGTAGGGACTGACCACCTGTTCGCTCTACCGCTGCTGCTGCCCACTGCTGCGTATATGCCTTTTTCCCTGAGCGCCAAGGCAGGCCTACGCCCACCAAACCTTCCCCACATGTCATGCAGGGACAGGGCTGAGGCCAGTAACAGCTACAGTGCGGGGGGGTAAACCAGCGCTAGAAGGCCAGGGAACACACAGGCCACACACATACAGGCTGTACTGAATGCATGGGCCACCGCAAGATGGCCACCATGCACACTAGAGGCCAAAATGCGGCCGGCCACAACAAAATGGCGGCCGCGATGAGCAATAGAGGCCAAACATGCGGCCGGCTACGGGAAAATGGTGGCCAGACCACCACAAAATGGCGCCGGCCGCCGAAGGTAAGGGGCGCCACTAAGGGCCCCCACGTCCCAGGGGACCCCCGGAGGGGGTGGGAGGGAGAGAGCAGTGGCCATGCACTTGAGACAGACCTGCCACCCCACCGATTCGGCCATGCGACACCTGTGACGCGAGCCCGATGACCTGGTTCTAGGTGTGCTGCCGGGACGTTTAACCCGCCGGCCGCCTCGCACGGAACGAGGCCTGATGCGGCCAACCCCGCGTACAGCTAAGGTTCGGCTCGCATCCGTTGGCCGCACTAGGGAGACTCCCTGGATCAAGGATATCCAGCCTGTCACCCAGCCGGCTACTTGATTGTAATCATCATCAGAATTCTAGAAAGAAGAAAAAATGAAAAAAAAGAATGGGGAACCGCAGATCCCAGCAGGGAGCCAGGTCCTATTCCTTGCACTAGGCAGAGAAAACTGGCTTGCTGAGCAGGGCAGGAGGGGTTATGCCAAGTGAGGACTGCCCCCTAGAAGGGGCTGTGTCTGCTTTGAGCTGAACTACATTCTGCCTAGTCCACTCCTAGGGAAAGGTGCATAAACCCACATGTCAAGAATAAGAGGCTGCGCCTGTCAATGAACAAAAGAGAAAAGGTATTGCTTCACTTCAAGTACATTTTCATTTTACATACATGCTCTGATCCCATTGTGTACTTAAAAACGGCATATGCCTGTAATTATCAACCAGCTGCTGCACCTGCTGGCCTCGAATGAGGAAAATTGCAGGATCTGCATCCCTTTGGACGTTATTTCCTATTGGGAGTATCTTACCAAAAATTACATTTTTGTTGCAGGGGGTGCCAAAAATCTGACTTAGTGCAGACATCTGGGAAAACCAGTGAGCCAACCACACAAGCAGGAAATTATGTTTCTGAGGGGCATTCTGTTTACAGAACTATTCAGGCAGCCATATTGCATTTTATTTTACAGAAAATTACAGAGCTGCAGACTGAAAAGGAAAGGTCATTTTTTTTAAAATCAGAAACAAAGTTTATTGAAGTTGTTGCATGATATTAACAGACATGGAACAAGGTGCAACAAGCACCCAACATACATGAAAGGAATGATGCACCATCAGACATATAAACCTGAGTACCCACATATGTATGCCACTATACTCCCGATCTCCCTAGATGAAGGGCGGAAGGGGATGGCCGGCCTCAGCAGAGGGGTGGCAGATAACACCATTAGGGGTGGAAACTGAGCATCAGCGTCCACCACCGCCCACCCCCAGGCTACCCACACAAGCAATTTGTAAACATGTGGAGCCAATCCCCAACAGGGCTAGACATAAATTACATTACCCCTAATTTATGCATGTTGAGGAGTCTTCCAGCCACCTGTCCCAAATCTTGTGGTATTTGTTCGGGCATCCTCTATGTATATAGAGAACCTTTTTATAGGGCAGACTGGTATTAACAGCCCTTATCCACTGTTGCAGGGTCAGGGGCGACTCTCTGAGCCAAACCCTAGCCACCATCATCCTAGCCATAAACAATGTCTCCTGTAGAAAGATGTGAAGATATTTGTCCATTTTGGACGTGGGGAGGAGACACAATACACACTGCCTAGGGCACAGGGTGAGAGGGGTGCCAATCTGGTCATGCAATAATTTGACCACTTGATGCCAATAGTCCTGTATATGAGGACATGTCCACATTAAATTATGTAAGGTGGCTCCCGGAGCAGCACATCTAGGGCAGGTGGAGTCCCAACACGGTTGATATTTTGAGATTCTATGTGGTGTGAGGTAGGACCCATGTAATATGTACAGGGGGGTTAGACGGTCAGAGAGCTTGGGAGGGGCAAGCTTATAGTTCCCAAGTAACTCCTCCCAGTCATCATCTCCAATCTCCCCAACATCCTCTTCCCACCGCACCCTCAGGCGTTGTGCCTGCTCAGAGGCTGAGGGTAGCATAATACAGTTATACAGGGCATAAATACGTTTTTTGGGGTCAAGTCCATTGACTATCTCCAGCAGAGGTAGTAGATCCGTACCCGGGAAGGTGCTCACAAACTGGGTATGAAGAGAGTGCAGCAACTGGAGATAGCAGAAGAACATATGACTGGGCAGAGCATACTCAGCCGCCAGTTCTTGAAATGACCTAATAACGTTATCACCCAAAACCTGAGACAAATATATAATACCCCTACGGATCCACTGTATGCGTGCAGGAACTGTCAGAGTTTCTGGTAGAATAAATAATAAAACAGTTGCGCTCATAAACAGTGAAATAAAACCATATGTAAAACAACACAAAATAACAGTGAGAAAATAGATCCGTGAATAAGTCCCAGTGGATAACCCACAATAGGTAATGAAACAATTATCCAATGAGGGGTTAAGTGTTCAACCAAGAGTCTCATTAGATCCCGTGATCCAAAGAAATGGAAAAGTAAAGTAAGAAGCAAATCCTCCTCATCCAGTGTGGAATCAATCCATAAATTGTTCATCAAATAAATTTCACCCAGAAATGTGTAGACCAGCACCGATGATAGGCACACGAGTGTAATCACACAGAGGTACTCTTACCAGAACGAGAGGACCTGTTATCGCTAACAGATCAAATGCGTTAGCAGAAATAACCCTCTGCGAGGTATAAATCTGATGTTCCTCTCCCTCCAGTAGGCAGTACTTCTCCGTAGTATCACATAATATTCATGGTCCAAGCATCATAGAAAGGAAGAAACCTCATAGCGTAACTCCATCAAATGCATTTATTGTAAACATAAAAATGGATACTCACATACGAAGCTAAAACAATCGTGTTTGGTTAAAAATTGCTGGCAAATAGCTATAGACATTCAGCGTCCCCGTCCTGGGTCCGTAGTAGGCGTGGTGACGTCAGACGTAGCTCCGCCCTACATGTTTCGTCAAACGTGATGACGAAACATAAGGTCAAGAATAACTTTGTTGAGACGTAGTGCCAACATTTTTGAAAGAATTTTAACGTCCAACTGCAGCAGTGAGATAGGGCGATATGACTCGGGGAGTGCGGGATCCTTACCAGGCTTGGGGATCAAGACTATGAGGGCCTCACCCATAGATGCAGAGATGATGCCGGTTTTAAACATGTGGGTATAGAGCTCCCCCAGTCTTGGGACTGTAACCTCGCAGAACTGGGAGTAGAATTCTAGGGGCAACCCGTCTGACCCTGGTGATTTGGAGGATGGGAGGCTAGCCACAGCTTCCTCAATGTCGTGGGTAGAAATTGGGGCTTCTAGTTGTTTGACCTGTTGGGCAGTGAGACTGGGGAAGTCAATGGTCTGTAGAAATACTGTCAGATCATCAAGCGTGTGTTGAACAGTGGATGAGTAGAGGGTTGAGAAAAAGGTCCTAAATTCTTTAGCCGCCAGGTCAGGATCCGTGCGCACATCTCCACCAGCTGTCTTGAGGCTGACCACAACTGGGGGCTTGTGATCTAGGTGTGCCATATAAGCCAGTAATTTACCGGCCCTTTCGCCGTGCTCAAAGATCCTTTGCCTGCTGAAAAAGATATGCTGCTTAGCCTTCTCATAGTGTAACTAGTTGAGGATCCTAGTCTGCTGCCACAATTGGGCTGCATTCGCGGGGGAGGGATCAGCAAAGAATCCCTGCTCCACGGAGTGCAGATGGTCCTCTACCAGCCGCACCACCAACCTGGAAAAGGCCTTGTATCTAGAGATGCGGGCGGACAGTATTAAGCGCACATGAAGCTTAAATGACTCCCAGATCTCCCCAGGTCCTGCCAACCCCTGGTTAATCCGGAAGAAATGCTCCCACTCCTTCAGAAGATTCTCCGTCGCCGGGATCAAGGACAACCAAAAGGGGTTGAGGCACCAAGCAAAAGGCAATCCCGAGGCCCGGAGGTGGAGAGTGATCCAACAGGGGGAGTGATCTGACAGAAGATGGGCATCTATGCCCGCTCGGAGCAGATGAGGCATCAGTGGTGGCGTCAGCAGGATATAATCAATCCGGGACATGGCTGTGTGGGCTGGGGTAAAGCATGTGTACACTGCCTAGCATCTGGATTGCAGTGCCGCCAGGTGTCCGTCACGGCAAATTCCTGCAGGAATCTGCCAAATCTGGTGCTACTGGAGGCGCGCGGAGCAGAGGCCGGAGGGCCCAGCCTATCGAACGCCAGGTCCACCACAGTGTTAAAGTCTCCTAGCCAAATGGCCAGAGTGGTGGGGAACTGAGCCATGTAGGCTACGCCCTCCTGCAGCACCGCAAACTGAAATGGAGGGGAATATAGAAAGCTAATATTAGAACCTCTACACTACAGATCATGGCATGCAAAAATAAATATTGACCCTGAGGATCCGACCGCAGATCAAGCAGCTGAAACTGCACTTCCTTAGCAATGAGGATAGCAATGCCTTTGCGAGTGACTTGTGTGGGGGGCCTGGTACAGCCAGCCCACCCAAGGTCTCTAGAGTGCCATCTGAAGGTGCCCGGTGATTTGAGTGTCCATTAAGACCGAAATTCCCGCTGAGATTCTTCAGGTGTGCCAGGACAGCCAGGCATTTAGGCTTAGCGCAAAGGCCCCTGACATTCCATAGCACTAATTTGAGAGGAGTCATAGCAGTGATATGCAGCCAGGGACTGCGATCGGATCCACAGAGAACACGTTAAGAGAGCGACGGTGAACATACCGCCACCCCGCCTGTAATGGAATGCATAGGGTATAGGCATAGAACATATAGTCAGATAAAAGTCGACACGTTTCCGTTGCAGAGATAGGCAAGCGATAGAAAAAACAAATCAGCCTGGAGGCTATGTTAGGGGTTCAATAACAATTTGGATAAAAGTGCATCATCATATTAATATAAACGGTAACCGGTTCCTCAAACACACTGGCCCAGCTTAGGAGGAACAACACGCTGCCACCCATTCTAGTCAGTGGGGCAGCAGCTGGCCAGGGAAACATAGCATAACAATGTACCATCTGGTAATACAGAACAACCGAAGGGATCCAAGTCATGGCACTCGGGGATCTGGGAAAATTGTGAGAGGTTGGGGGGGGCGACACATAGTTGCAAAGCACACTCTGGAAAAGGGTGCACAGTCCCTGAGTGAAGCAGACCACTTGTGCTTGCTCCGGTGTAAGTCATATGGTGGGGAACACAAGGACTCCCGAACGGGAGAAGTGCAGCTCAAAGTCATAAGGCCGCAGCTTGGGGCCTGCAGCAGATGCCAGAGTGAATACTTGGTGAAGGACTCAAAGTACTTACAAATAGGTGATTCAGAGACGAAGACAACGGCCTTTAAACCACGGTGTCCGGACGTAAGTGTTCATGGTGCAACAGTAATTATGGGCCAGGGGGGATGCCACGAGGATCCCATGCAACTCATAAGAGGGAGACGGTCTCACCCAGGCGCGGGATCCGCCGCTGCACATCGTTCCAGCCACGCCAGCACCGATTCCGGATCTTCAAAAAACGGAGCCCTATTGTCGTCCACCACACAAAGCCGGGCCGGATACATCATGGAGTAAGAGAGGTGACGGGCACGGAGCTGGCGTTTAACTTCGGTGAATTGGGCCCTCTTCTTCTGGATGTCCGCGGAGAAGTCCGGGAAGACCGCCACATGGCCACTGCCCACAGGGATGTTGCCTTTCTCCCTGGTGAGGCGAAGGATGGTGTCGAGGTCTCGGAAGTTGAGGAACTTTGCGATGAGCTTGCTTGGGGGGGCACTGCTCAGAGGAGGCCGTGCTGCCAGGCAGTGGGCACGCTCTACCACGAAGTAGGCCGAAAAAGCCTCCCTTCCTGTTATGAGCAGATTTTCCAGGTAGGTAGGTGGGTCGGAGTCCTCAGCTCGTTCAGGGAGAACGACAAACCGGAGGTTGCACCTCCGGAGCCGGTTCTCCATATCATCCTATTTGTGCAAGACTGCGTTGAGCTGATGTTGAAGTCTCTCTGTAGTCACTTGCAAGGACGGAAGCTCATCCTCCACGTGGCTGATTCGATGCTCCATTTCGGTTACTCTTTCCCGCAGCTTCTGGGCTTCTTGCCGGAGGAGACTGAGGTCTACTTTAACACTCTCTATCATGGAGGTGAGGGAAGTCCGGCACAAGGCTACCACTTCCAGGATCCTCTCTGTGTCCCCCATCGGTACCTCAGTGTCAGAGGAGGGCCCGCCGACATCTTCCCCGGCCGGGTCTCGCTCCTCGTGCCAGAATTTATCCAGCTTAGCCGCTGTGGCAGACTTCTTTGATTTGGTGGATGCCATGCCAGGGAGTCTCTAACAGGCTGCAGCAGGAATTTGAGTCAAATAAGGCAAATTTGGTCCCCGGGATCAATGTGCAGGATCTTGAGCAGAGGAGCTCTCACTCAGAGCACCCTACGCCATGAAGCTCCAGACCACGCCCCAAGGAAAGGTAATTTTTAATAAAATTCAATTACAATATGACTTGTGTTGCAGTTGTATATGCTATATTATTTTATTAGATTATAAAATTTTGCAAATAAATAATCATTCTTCATAAATTTAGGCCAAAATGTATTCTGCTACATTTCTTGGGTGAAAATAATCCAAATCAGTGTATATTATTTAGTCTGTAGGAATGTTATACAATCCACAAACTATGGTACATATCTGAAAATTGATGAACCCTGATGTACTAACAGCCTATCTCAGCCCAAAAATGTCAGGGCAGTACAAATACCCCCCAAATAAACCATTTTTGGAATGCAGACAGTCCAAGGTATTTAGTAAGAGACATGGCGATTTTTTTTGAAGTTGCAATTTTTTTGTAATTTTTTTTGGAAAATGAAGGAATTGAAAAATAGGATTTTTTAACTTACCGTAAAATCCTTTTCTCTGAGTTCATTGACAGACGCAGCCTCCATACTTGACAAGTGGGTTTATGCACATCCTACTAGGAGTAGACTAGGCAGAATGAAGTTCAGAAATAAAGCAAGCTGATCCCTCCCAGAGGGCCGTCCTCACTCAGCATATAACCCCTCAGCTCTGCAGAGCATATCAGTTCGTAACAAGCCGTACAAACGCAACACAGAGGGGCGGGTGCTGCGTCTGTCAATGAACTCAGAGAAAAGGATTTTACAGTAAGTTAAAAAATCCTAATTTTCTCTTCATTGACAGACGCAGCCTCCATACTTGACAAGTGGGGATGTCCCAAAGCAGTGTCATTCAAGAGGGGTGGGTAAACAACAACTGTACCCAACAGAAAACCTCTCAGGAGGCGCCAGCCGCGCCTACACCGCCGCCTGCAAAACTTTGCAGCCAAAAGCAGCATCCGCGGATGCTGACACATCAACATCAACCTGCACACCTGAGATACCGAAGCTTGGTGCCTGAAGGCCCAGGAAGTGCTAATCGCCCTGGTGGAATGAGCCGTCACCGGAAAAGGGGGTTCTTGGCCCTGAACCGTATACGCATAGGTCACAGTCTGATCCAACGGGAAACAGTAGCTGACGAGGCCGCCAAACACTTTCGCGGCCCTTCCATCGGCACAAACAAAGCATCAGACTTCCGAAAAGAAGCTGCAGCCATCAAATACACCCGCAAAGCCCTCACAACATCCAAAGAATGTATGGCAATCTCTTTGGGGTGTGACGGGTGTGGACACAATGAAGGAAGAACAATGTCCTCATTAATGTGAAAAGAGGAAACCACCTTCGGTAGGAAGGAAGGAGAAGGACGCAGCACCGCCTTATCCTTATGAAGGACCAAGTAGGGAGACCTACAAGACAAAGCCGCCAACTCAGGCACCCGCCTAGCGGATGTAATGGCCACCAAAAAAGCCACCTTTTGTGACAGCAATTGTAAGGGAATATCCCTGATCTTCTCATATGGCGGTTTCCAAGGGCGACTGTACCTGAGGAGCCACATGACGTACACCCTGTAAGAATGTACGGATCAAAGAATGCGTCGCTAACGGACGTTGAAAAAAGATCGCCAGAGCCGAAATCTGACCTTTGAGTGTACTCAAAGCCAATTTATTATCCAGGCCTTGCTGCAAGAAAGCCAGCACCCGAGATACAGCGAAAGAGCGGGGGGTGCAAACCCCCCGCCTCACACCAGGCAATATAATCCTTCCAGGTGCGATGATCTAGCTTGCGCGAAGTACACTTACGCGCCTTAAGCATGGTAGGGATTACGGAGTCAGAGACACCCCTATCCCTCAGCACCTGGGACTCAATAGCCAAGCCGTCAAAGCCAGCGAGGGTAAAAGCAGGGTGCAGGATGGGTACCTGTGACAGCAGATCTTCGCGAAGCGGAGACTTGTCCCATCGTAACAGGATCGCTCGCTGTAGGAGCCGAGTGTGACTCTGGGCGTATGGTATCGCCTCGAAGGCCGAGACCATGAGCCCCAACACCCGCATACAGAACCGTAAGGGGGACCACCGACGTGACAGCAGGGTTGGCACCGCTGCTTGTAGTGTCAGCAACTTGGCCGGAGGTAGGAACACCTTTGCCTGCTCCGTGTCCAATATTAGGCCCAGATATTCCAGTCAACAAGACGGGGTTCAATGTCGACTTTTGCAGGTTGATCAACCAGCCGAAGACTCTCATCGAGGTCATGGTGATAGCAACATTGTCCTCCAGAGCCGAAGCTGACTACGCTTGCAGGAGCAGATCGTCGAGGTATGCCACCACAGCATTGCCTCTCTGCCTCAGAAGAGCCAACACCGGAGCCAACAGCTTGGTGAAGACCCGAGGAGCAGAGGCCAGACCAAACGGGAGTGACACAAATTGGTAATGTAGGTCTCCTAACACAAAACGCAGGAAGCGCTGATGCCGGAGACAAATGGGAACATGAAGATAAGCGTCCCTGATGTCCAGAGACGCCATGAAGTCCCCTTGGTGAAGGGCGGCCACGACCGAGCGGATTGATTCCATCCTGAATTTTCGCGCTCTCACAAAGTGGTTGAGCGCTTTTAGGTCCAGAACTGGCCTGACCCCACCTTTCTTGGGCACCACAAAGAGGTTTGAATAGAAACCTTTCCAACAGAGGGACCGGCACAATCACCCCTTGTTCGGACAGCCCCTGAACAGCCCCTAGTAGAGCTTCCCGACGCCCCAGAGGGAGCCTCAAGTTTGATGGGAAGAACCTGTCTAGGGGTAGAGTACTGAACTCTATCCTGTACCCGAAGGACACCACTTCCCGAACCCATCAGTCGGAGATGCGGGCGGTCCACCGGTCTGCGTACCCCAGAAGCCGTCCCCCCACCCGAGAGTCGGGCGGGGGCAACCCATCATGCGGAGGAGGACTTTTCCTCCGGCTTTTCGGGCTTGCGCTGCCAGGGCCGCTTACCGGACCCAGAGGCAGACTTTCCGGGCCTTGAGCCCTTGCCCGCTGAACCGGGCACACGAAAAAAACTCTTCTGGCCCAAGGATGAAGACCCCTGCTTACGGCAGTAATCCCACCGCTTGGGTTCTGGAAGAAAGGTACTCTTCCCCCCGGTGAAATCCTTAATGATTTCATCCAATTGCGCCCCCGAAAAGACGACCACCCTGAAAAGGGAGGTCCGTGAGGCCCTTTTTGGACACGTGGTCACCCGACCAACACCGCAACCACAGCAACCGTCTGATAATGACTGCAAAAAGAGACATCTTCGACAGCATGGGAAGCAGGTCCAAAGCTGCGTCACACAGATAAAGGAGACCCCGCACCAGGTGGTCTGCCCACTGCAACACCTCAGGGGAGCACATGTCAATTGTGCAACTCTGTCGCACATTCTGTGAGCGACTGCGCCACCATGGCCGACGCCAGAGCCGGCCTCATGGCCGCCCCCGCCACCAAGAACAATGCCTTGGACACCGCCTCCGTCCATCTATCGGCTGGATCCTTAAAAAATGGGGACCCTTCCAAGGGGATGGTCGTCGCCTTATTCAGGTGAGCCACCGGAGGGTCCACTGTGGGGGGTGCCCACTTCTGCAAAAGGCTGTCCTCAAAGGGATAGTGCACAGAGAAACGTTTGGGCAGTGAAAAGGAATTCTGCGGACACTGCCATTCCTTATACACAAACTGGTCAAAAAATTGGACATAAGGAAACACCTTAGGGGTCTGCGTTGGCTTAAAGGACCCACACATGTAGGAAGTCTCTTGCGACTCCCCA
This sequence comes from Glandirana rugosa, assembly GCA_018402905.1. Taxonomy (NCBI): domain Eukaryota; kingdom Metazoa; phylum Chordata; class Amphibia; order Anura; family Ranidae; genus Glandirana; species Glandirana rugosa. Next base: position 485,702 of record BLSH010257296.1, on the reverse strand, counting down.
GCCTGGTCCAGCCGCAACGACTCACAGATGTTGGTGATCAGGGAGCCAACCAACGCCCTTTTGCGCGCCACTGAGGCCCCCTGGTCCTCCTCACCGTCCGGAGGCTCCAGTTCCCCATCTGACAGCTCCACGGGGGTCCCTGTGACCACAGAGCCCCCTTCCGGTTCAGATTCCTCCCCTGAAGGGGGGGGGGTGGACGCTTTTTGTCACCCTCTTGGCACTGCTCGTTACCCCCCCGGGCGAAAAACTCTCCCAAAATGGATGTTAACTGATCCAGGGGAACCAGAGGTCCCATCGCAGCTTGCGCTTCTGCGGACCCCTCAGCCACCATTGTACCACCGGGAACACTTAGAAGGCCTACAGGCCATGACACCCCCACAATGTGGTCCCACCAACTGCCCCACAGAGCGACCGGGTAATGCCCAGGAGGACTCTGCACCGCTGCCACTGACATCTCAGGGAAAGGTCAGCTATACTTGCTGTTCTTTATGCCCTTCTTAGCCACTGTAGGTGTGCTGTCCGCCCCTGCCATGCTGCGACTGTTGCTGTGCTCGCACCGCTGACCAGGAAGAGAAAACAGCGCCGACATGCACGGTTTCTATCAGTAAGGCACACCAAAAATGGCCGCCGAGCAGTCACAAGAGGCCAAGAGGGTGCGGCGCGTGGGGGGACAGGAAAAACTAACCTGGACCCCAGTACCCTCCACCAGAAATATGGCACCACTAGACCCCCCCCCTAGGGGGGTGTCACTCACCAATCCCGACGGGCGTAGCGGGTAGCCACCCGGTAGCAGACCTCCCTCCCCTCAGGTGGGGAGGGATGCTGCAGGCCAAACGTCCCTGGACGTGAGCGCAGCCCTGTCACTTGGACGCAAGTGGGGTTCACCCACCAGCCCCCCGCACGGAACGGGTACGATGCGGCGGACCCCGCTAAGCTAGGGGTGGCTCACATCCGTCGGCCATGCTGGGGAAATTGCAGGATTCGAGATATCCTCTATGCACCAGCCGGCTGCTTGATAGCAGTCTTCATCAGAAAGCTTGAGAAAAGCAAAAAGCATAAAAAAAAGGGGAACCGGAGATCCCATAAAGGAACCACGTCTAACTCCTTGCACTAGGCATAAAAAAACTGATATGCTCTGCAGAGCTGAGGGGTTATATGCTGAGTGAGGACGGCCCCCTGGGAGGGGTCAGCTTGCTTTTTTTCTGAGCTTCGTTCGGCCTAGTCTACTCCTAGTAGGATGTGCATAAACTTGTCAAGTATGGAGGCTGCGTCTGTCAATGAACGTAAGAGAAACAATTATATATATACAGTAACCAGTGCACTGCATCATCATCATATAACTGGTGTGGCGGTGCTCAGGGACACAGTTTTTTTCAATTATTTATTTATTTCTTTTCACACTTTGACCAGAGAAATATAATATTACTATAGTAACACTGCACTTCTCTGGGGAAGTGATCAGTATTTTTTTTTACACATTATGTCTACTTATAGCAATGAATTTAATTTAATTTCAACTAAATCGATTCATTCAGTTTTTTTTGTGATTAACTGCGATTGGCCATGGCACATATGGGCTGTGATTGGTCACAGTGGTCACATGGTACCTGCAGCAGGCTGGTACATTGATCAGTCATCAGCTGTATCCAGTGGACACAGCTGGTGACAGATCATACTGCAGCATGGCCCCCCAGGCGTGTGCGAGTTGCAATCCAGGACGACATCATATGACTTCCACCTGGATCGACAAGAGCTCCACCCAGCTGTCATTTTGCTATAGGCTGGGAGGGAAGTGGTTAGGAAATATGAAATAAATAGTCATGTGTGCACATAGACATAAAACTTGTAAATATCTGAGACACAAACTAAATAGAAATGTGAAGGATCTGTGTACAATTTGTGGTATGATTTTACCTATGTTTGATGAAAATTCAACAGGAGTGGGCCCAGCATTACTGAAGGACGTAGATGTGGATGCCACACTGCTATCGGGAATCTTTGAATGACACGCGCAGCCACACGAAAAAGTCTCTTCTTTTTTCCAGTCGTCTTTCTTGTTCGTATCTTCATCTACAGGTTTTCCTATAAACAGTATAAAAAATTGTATGGAAATCTGAATAAAGTGCTAAAAAATTACAGTGAAACTGTAGGCTAACAGAACTGAACAAAATTACCAATATTTGGAGTTTTATGCCTGCTTACAACGGTGAAGCATTTGCTGTCCACATAGCTCATAGCAACATGTGACACCAGCAAGATGCCTTTAAAAACATTTTTATACTGAATTATATTTTTATGCACTCTAGACAAATACAAAATGAACAGAAAGTATGAAACCTAAAAGCATTCTGCCATTCACTGGCCATAGATAAACTCCTCAAGCTTAGCTGTAGCCCTTATATCCCCTGTTCTTCTCTTGCAATGTGCATTATTCACCACTGGGTCTAAAATAAAAACTTCCCACTGCAATCCACTGCTGCCTTCAACTAGAGATGAGAAATTAATCCACGAATTGGGTAAATCTCACAAACTAAACAACTTTGATGTTTTCTGCTGAAATGCAATTGTTATTTATTTTGCTGGAATATGTGTATAGAAGGATGCAGATAACTCTATCTACAAGAATCAGAGCATGTATTGATCCTGATTACCTGGCTTCTTGAGCTGCATTAATCACTGCAAATCAAATCTATACATCCAGAGAAATGTATTTTGCCAGATTTACTTGTCTTGATTTCCATCTGATTATGGTTTAAAAGAAACAGAAGAAAACTTCTAAATAATGATCATGGTCACAGTCATAACAAAGGCCTATTCTACCACTGATATTAGTAAAGTTGACATGATATAGCAAGCTGATTGAGCAGTGGAGCCTTAAAAAGCAAATGATAATGTAAAATCTTTGAAATCCCCTGAGAGCTTTATTCATGCTTTGACTAGATACCCTCTTTATATACCCCATTCCCTTCCTCCCCGCTGACTCAAACCTGGTTCTGAATAATGTACTATTCAGGTTAAAGGTTTAAGATGTGTTAAATCACCTAAGGTGATACCAAAGAACACATAACTGGGTACGATAAGAGGAATCTGTAGGATCACATAGCAGTGACAATTATAGTACGAAGCCTCAATATAGTCACAGAAAGGTGACATTCCTTTCTTTATAAAGTGACCAAACATGAAGGTAGAGTGATCTCAGATGTTTACTGCTCTCAAGTTTCAGTATGTGTTATATCTGGTCAACTCACACATTGTGCTATGAAACATTGGAGTCTTCCTGGTTTGTGTATACCTGTGCTTGCTATTCCCACAGCAGCCATAAAACCTCACACATGTAACCCCCTGGGAACCCACAAAAAAAAAAAAAAAAAAAAGCCCAATAGCTAAAAGTTGTTTTTCTTAACACAGGAAGCTACATTCTCTGATCAGGAGAGAAACACCAACTGTGCTATACCGAATTCAAGCCTTTGTGTCCTAAACTCAAACTTGCAGAATGCAGGGGTTATACTACATTTTCTTCTGTTATACGGAGGTCAAGCCACTGCTGTCTACGTCAATAAAATATACCCCTTATTTAGCAGATAAAATAAGGAAAGTCTTGCAAACAGAAATATGCCAAGTGTAGTGAACAATTGAAAATAATGAAGAACCAAAAGAAAACAGATATCACGGGTTGCTACTAGCCAAGGCACATAACTGCGCTCTTCACTACTTCGTTTGATTAGTACGATCATTAAAGCAGAATAGGCAAAACTTTTTTTTTTCTTTTTGGATAGAGTTAGGAAGGGTTAGAACTCCTGTCATTTTTTTTGCCATCTTTGTCCCATTGTGGAGATTTCCCTTCACGTCCTCTCCCATAGCCAAACAAAGCGAGTAACATTAAGGGAAAATCCTTGGGGGCCCCCAGGTCACCAGAACTAGTGTCCCCATTGAAAGACTTCCTCTCTATTACTTTTCTGGAGAACAACCCAAAAGTTGGGATTTTGGTTTACATTCACTTTCAATAATAATGATAAACAGGACAAATAGAGAGGGTGAATCTCCTTAAGGCTCCTTTCATACTTGTGCAACTTAAAAGTCGTGCAATTTTACAGCAATTTTTTGTCACGATTTTTGTTGCGATTTTCATGAGACTTGAAGCAATGCCTGTATATCCTAAGGTCCATGGACCTCAAGTCGCATCAAAGTTGGACCAAAGTAGTGCAGGGACTACTTTGAAGTCACATAGATATGAATGGTACTCATTGGAAATCATGGGGTACGACTTGTCATGCGACTTTGCAGTCCCAAGTCGCAGGACAAGACGCACAAGTGTGAAAGGGGCCTTAAGGGGACACAGACAGCAATAAAACCTCACAGGTGTTCTAATCCCTCTCCACTGTATCCAAAACTTAAAAAAAAAGTTTTGTTTAGTTACACTTTAAAAGAACTAAACAAGAGGTCCCCAAATGCAGCCCATGAGAAATAGAACTTTTGTGTACTTCATTTTCTATCAATTAAAATATAACGCTATTTGCACTATCAAGATCTTTTTCTCCCTATTTCATACTGTGGTAGCTCTCAGTGCCTTGCATGCCTGGTAATACCAGGGGACCAAAGGCAGTATCCGGATTATTCTATTAACCCACTCTCAGACTGGAGTGGTAGTTCCCCCAAGAGCCTTTTGATTTCTTTAGTCTTTGGTAATGTTTTCCTTCTGAATCTGGCAACTGTAGTGATAGAATACAGCAGAGTGTCACTGACCTTATCTATTTGGTTTATTGGATTGTATATCAAACCTTCCTTTTGCTTGCTGAGGCAGTTTTGAGAGATTGTAAATTATGGGTGAGCAATGTAACTGCATCAGTGCCTTGTCACATGAGCACATGGAAGTAGTCCAAAGCCCTGTTTAAGATCCAACAAGCCAAAATCGGAGCTCACAGAATACACCCCTGTCATCCATGAACCCGTAAAACTATACAAAGGAAGGCACAGCCCTAAATGAAAGTACAAGTTATACTTTAAGGCACCACTCCCCGAGTGTAGTCCAGCTGGAGAAAATACCTTTGCCCTAGATCCAGTAATCTTTACTGTGCGAACCCTGCCTGAAGCAACAAAAGCCTTGCTTCAGAAAGCATCCCCATGGGGCCCTCTTTATCCTAAATGTGTGAATCTCTGCCCTATTTTTTCACATATTCTGAAGGAGAAGCTTAATAAAGCAAGGCTGTGCAGCTACGGGCAGGGCAACGGGTTAAAAAATCACTGTATCAAACACAAAAGGAAAGTATTTCCCAACGTGGGCTGCACTCAGGGGGGTGGGGACATAATGGTAGGTATAGGGGTTTATTTACATAAAAAACAAAGTGTGGTGCTCCCTCAAAAAATCAGTAATTCATCAAAAGTTCCAAAAGCCATAAACAGTCCTTTTAACCACTTCAGCCCCGGAAGGATTTCACACTTTAGGACCAGAGCACCTTTTGCGATTCGGCACTGCGTCGCTTTAACTGACAATTGTGCAGTCGTGTGACGTTGTACCCAAACGAAATTTGCATCCTTTTTTTTCCCATAAATAGAGCTTTCTTTTGGTGGTATTTGATCACTGCTGCGTCATTTATGATCGCCGCCATAAACAAAAGAAGAGCGACAATTTTGCAAAAAAAAACAAATTTCTTACTTTCTGCTAAAATACAAATCCAAAAAAAATATATAAAAAAAACATTTTTTCAAGGGTTTTGGCTGATTTTATATTCTTCCTCATATTTGTGATAAATAAAAAAAAAATCGCAATTGGCGTTTATTGATTGGTTTGTGCAAAAGTTGCCGCGTTTACGGATGATGAGAATTCATTTTTGGGGTTTTTATTTTTTATTTTTTTACAAGTAATGGCGGCGATCTGCGATTTTTAGCGGTACTACGATATTGAGGCGGAGATGTCGGACCATTTTGACACTTTTTTGGGACCATTGGCATTTATACAGCGATCAGTGCTATAAAAATGCACCGATTACTGTGTAAATGCCATTGGCAGTGAAGAGGTTAACCTGGGGGGGCACTCTAAGGGTTAACTGTGTTCCCTGGGCGTGTTCTAACTGTAAGGGTTAACTGTGTTCCCTGGGCGTGTTCTAACTGTATGGGGGCTGCCCTAGCAGGGGAAGGGGAGTGATCACAGCTTCCATAGAGGAAGGCTGTGATCAACAGTCCTTCCCCATCTCACAGAATGGAGATCCGTGTTTACATGCACGGACCTCCGTTCTTTCACTCCGGGGGGGGCATCGCGGGTAGCCGGTGGAGATCGAATCTGCCGCACCTGCTCCCTGCCCCCCCGGACACAGTGAGCGCGCGAGCGCGCCTCCTGCAGCGCGCGCGCGCTCACAGTGCACGATCTCGCATCCGCAGTCATATGACGGCGGTTTGCGATATCGAACCACCTTGTCGCCGTCAACCTGCGGTTGGCGGTCGGCAAGTGGTTAAATAGCAAGAAAAATTAATTATATGTGATTTGAAAGCTCCATTCACAAGGGACGATGTTTCAACCTCCCCTGAACGTTTTATCTTGACAGCTAGAAAGCGGCGTCTAAAACGTCAGTTTTGCAATGCTGTGTTTGCGTCTAAATTATTTTTTTTTTTATATGGAACCGCCTGTACACGAAACGCTCCCAGATGCGAGTTACCGAGTTTAGGCGCGTTTAAAAGCTGTTTGGCATTTAATGCCTCTGAACTGGCGTCTGAACCCATTTTCTTGGGTTCCAAAGAAAGCCTCTAAACGACCTTAAAAAATCCTGTGTAAATGTATTGATAAGATAACATAGAGGAGAGTTCAGGGGCAGCTGGAAAAAATGCCCAAATGCCTCCAAATGTCCGTTTACCAGTAGCAGTGTAAATGAGCCCTAATACAAAAACACTGTGAAAAAATTCCGTATATACAGTCCTCAAGTAAAGAATCCAATCACCGAGTGTTGAAATTTGCATGCAGGTGCTAATCAATCAGAAGGTGTTCCACCAGCAATCATAAGTGAGAAATGCAAACTCACCAAATATATATTGTATACAAGCCTTGTAATAATCATACTCTTTAGTAGAGCTGCACAATTAATCGTATTAAAATCGCGATCTCGATCCACCCCCCCGCAATCTCCATTGGGCATTACCGTGATTTTCAGTGCAGTTAATGGGGTCCGACTTGCGGGGCGACTCAGCGCAACTTGTCAGTAATAAAAGTCAATGCAAGTGCCTGAAGTGTTTTCAAGTCGGAGCGACCTGGCTCTCAGGGGAGACAGCCAAGTCTGGGCAGGGAGCTAAGTTCTGAAGTCACCATTGATAAAAGCCCCTAAAAGAGATACAAAGTAATTTACTTCAAAGGAATGAACTCTGATTGAACTCCCCTTGTATAGTTGTTTGGTCTAACCATTTAAAGACTAAATCTTTCCTGACACTTGCTGTTTACAAATAAAAATCCATTATTTTGTGCTAGAAAATGACTTAGAACCCCCAAACATTATATATATTTTTTTAGCAGAGACCCTAGAGAATAAGATGGCAGTTGTTGCAATATTTTATGTCAGACGCTGTTTGCGCAGCGGACTTTTAAACGCAATTTTTTTGGAAAAATTACCCTTTCAAAAAACTAAACAGTGCTGTTAGCCCAATTTTTTGTATATTTAATATATTACGTCGCGAGAATCGTGATCTTTATTCTAAGCAAAAAAATTGTGATTCTCATTTTGCCCAGAAACGTGCAGCTCTACTCTTTAGGAGATCCCAATCTTTGGGTCACACCTCAGATTTTCTCCTCCAAGTGTATATTAGGGATAGACCTTATACCATCAGCATTTATTGGAAACCAGTAGCAGCAATAGTGCAGTAAACCACAATTCAAGCCCTCATTCCATTGCTATAAGGTCACATAGACTCGGAAAAACACAGGTTAAAGGTCATCGCGCAACACGTTTAATCCTTTACAAACGATTCAGAGATAAAGTGACAAATGCGCACTTACAATTTTCGGGGGCTGAAATCAGCACCACCATGTACAGCCAGCAAGAAGTTTAAACAGAGCGACGGTCTCTCCTCAGCGTGTGCTCCACAGCACCGGAAGTCAGACGCACGGGAACCGGAAGTGACGTAAGTGCGGGCGAGTGAGCAGCCTCAATTCATTTCGTGACTATTAGTACTGCGCTATTGTTGCTACTGGTTTCCAATAAATGCTGAGGGTATAAGGTCTATCCCTAATATACACTCGGAGGAGAAAATCTGAGGTGTGACCCAAAGATTGGGATCTCCTAAAGAGTATGATTATTACAAGGCTTGTATACAATATCATTTTTAACAGTAGTTTGCTTATTTATTGGGAGGTGACACCTTTAAAGTCCCATTCTTTTTCATTTGTATCCCAGCACTTTAATAATAGTCCAAGGCCTAAAGCCAAATTGAATCTTCCATTTGCAGTCAGCCTGCATACACAGTAAGAAATGTGGGTGTCTTATTTGTTTACTTTCTACTTGCTGCAGTGAAGGGTTAAAACATCCTGTGTTAGCAGCATGCTGGAGAGCCAGACTTCTGCCCAATTGAGAGCAGAGTTTTGGGGTATCCAACAGTCCTACAAGCCCCCTTTCACACTGCTCCAATTAGCAGTGCTCAAACTCCCTGCTGAATGGAGCAGGGGGCTTGGCTGACCAGCAAGCTACTAGCAAAGGGTGATTTTACTGCAGCAAATACAATAAAAAGATGCCCATATATGTTATTGTTACTATGTAACTGCATCACACTAATAAAGTTGGAAGGTTCAAGTAGACTTTAATTTATTTCATTGGAAACGTTAGTTCATTAATTTTCTGGCAAGTTGAGCAGTTTGGTCTTGCTCCTTTCCTAACAGCAAATGCCTCATTAATGACATGCCTGTTTAGTAACACTGTATATATATGACTGCCAGTGTTTGCCTAAGCAACAGCACAGGTCTCATAAATGGCATTTATGTGTAATAGCATAGTACGTGTGATATCAACACTCACCTACACTATGCACATCATTCATGACACTCAGGTTTAGTTATGCAGTATTTTAGTGTCAGTGTTTGTCCACAGTACAGCAGAGGCCTCATACATGATATGACTGTGTAGTGATGCATGTGTGACCAGTGCTTGTTCTATCATCAGCAGAAGCATCATGCATGTCAAATATGTGTAGAGTTGCAGTATGTGTGGTATCAGGGTTTGTCGAGTAATCAGCAGAGGCCTTCATGTTTAGTGATCCAGGGTGCAGGCTTTGCCAATACTGACTGAGGATATCAGCAGGGAACTATTGTACAAATTTCATCCAGGGCATTCGAGCAGAGAGATTCAAAATTTACATTAGCAATATACTTCTACTTCATAGTGTAGCCCTGATCTATGTAAATTAAACCAATGCCTTTTTTATGGTGTTCGTGTATATTGACTTTTTAAATTAATTTTTTTTTTTTTTTTTTTTTTTTTAGATGTGCCTATATAGTCATTCTATTTATTTGTCCTCTGTGCTATAAATTCACAGAAACTGCCATGGATTAAATTTGCGAGTGTGGAATTCTACACGAGCATCCAGGATTTGTTTTAGGCTTCGTTCCCACTGGTGTGACTTTAAATGGCATCCGTTCCGATCTATGCGACTTAAAGTCACAGTGGCTTTGAAAAGGTTCCTGCACTACGATGTGACTGATGCAACCTGAGTGGCAGAGAGTGTAAAGTCACATCAAAGTCACACTGGAAATCATGCGACTTTGGAGCTGCACTAATGTGAATTGAGCCTTAATGTTTCCTGTCTATTTGTTTGGACTTCTCTACTGAAGCCCCATACATCTGAGTGCAATAGAAAAATATATTTGGTAATATCAAAATGTTTTAAACACCCATGCTTCTGCACTGATGGTGAAAACAAATGTGGTAATCAGGTAAAAGTGAATAAGAGAACTTACCAAAATACAAACGTTCACCATGAGAACAAGTTCTTGATTTTTATACATCCATGTAAAGAATTGGTCATGGTAGTGTCTACATAGTACAACTGATAGCTAAAACTTCACTATCAAAACACATGCAATCTAATTCACTTAGTTTAACCACTTAAGGACCGAGCCTCTTTTTGAGATTCAGTGTTTACAAGTCAGGTTATTTTGCTATAAAATTACTTAGAACCCCCAAACATTATACATTTTTTTCTAATACCCTAGAGAATAAAATGGCAGTCGTTGCAATACTTTATGTCACACCATATTTGCACAGCGGTCTTACAAGCGTGATATTTTTGGTAAAAAATCACTTTTTTTAGTTATAAAATAAGACAACAGTAAAGTTAGCACAATTCTTTAAATATTGTGAAAGATAAAGTTACGCCAAGTAAATTGATACCCAACAAGTGGTGCTTCAAAATCCGCCCGCTCGTGGAATGGCGACAAACTTTGGCACTTAAAAATCTCCATCAGCGACGTTTAATAATCCCTAGAGGTTGCCAGGTTTGAGTTACAGAGTAGGTCTAGAGCTAAAATTATTCCTCTCACTGTAACGATCGTGGCGATACCTCGCATGTGTGGTTTGAACACCGTTTTCATATGCGGGCAGGACTTACGTATGCGTTCACTTCTGCGCGCAAGCTCGGCGGGACGGGGCGCTTTACTTTTTTTTTCAAATTTATTTTATTTTTTTTTATTTTTACACTGTCCTTTCAAAAAAAAAAAAGTTGTAATTTTTATTCCTATTACAAGAAATGTAAACATTCCTTGTAATAGAAAAAAGCATGCAAGGACCACTTAAATATAAGATCTGGGGTCAAAAAGACATCAGATCTCATATTTACACTTAAATGCAATAAAAAATAAAATAAAATAAAATAAAATGATATTTGAAAAAAAAAAAAAGTGCCTTCTTTAAGAGCTCTGGGCGGAAGTGACGTTTGACGTCGCTTCCACCCTGCAATGCTATGGAGCCGAGTGCGCGGCATTTTCCGCTCACTCGCCTGACAGACATTGCGGCGACAGGATCGGATCTTCTCCACTGCTACCAGCTGGTCCGGTAAGCAGCGGAGATGACTGGAGCATGGCGGGAGGGGGGCCTCTCCAGCCCCCGATAAAAGTGATCCGACGGAGATTCCACCGCAGAGACCACTTTTATCTGAAAGAGGAAATCCGCCGTTCAAAAAAATACCGGGGTTATGGTAGCTATCTGCTAACATAGCAGCGGTATTCAATGGCAAAGCACCACCGTATAATGACGGCGGGCGGTACGTAAGTGGTTAACCTAGAAATTGTTTGCTACGTACTGTACATGAATGCATATTGAGAGAAAAACCCTCTTTGAGACTGGGTCCATGGTCCTTCTCCCCTCTCGTCTCGAATTAAGCACTTTACAACTCGGATACTGGCCTTTCTTTGTACATGTGTGAGTATGCAATGGTTTGTCACTCAGTCAGGAATATATCTCCTCTTTTGCCTACACTTTTTGCTTGTTTTATGCAATTTGTGAGAAATAATAGAGATCAATTGCAATGCATTCTCCAGCACTAATAAGATCCCCTGAAGAAGCCTGTTGGCAAAACACGTGCGGCCCCGTCTATGGAAGATGTCTATTGTTATCATTCTCTCATGTAACATAAGTATATAAGGCTGATGTAAACAGGTCTCAGGTTATGTAGACATTTATGTGGTACACAGAAGGAAGATGCAATGTCTATAGTCTTACCTATTATGTATATGTCTTTATGGAATTAATTTTAACTGATAGATGTTTGTTCATAAACTTTTGTACATTTTATTCATTTATGAAGTACTCACTTTTTTGATTTTGGGGTTATGGTTGGAGTAAAGTCCTATTTTTCCCCCCTTTTCCAATTACATGTATATATATATGAATCTAATCTCATATCTACAGTATTTCTCACTGATGAAAAGTTAAAACTAAAAAGCTTACAACACTAAATGTTTCCCATTTCCTTAGGAACCCTGTCCTAAAGGGACACTGTCATGACAGGATCATGGGGTCTGCCACTGATGAACTCTCCTTTGGGAATGCTAGTCTCCTGGCTTTAATGTTGATGCTTTGGCTTCAATGCTCTCTGAGTAGCTGACCTAGAACATATATAGACATAAGAAGAAGATCTGACACTCATTTAAAGCATGCTTGTGCTGGGTCTGTAATTCAAAAATACTTAAAGTGTTGTTACCCCAGCATTTCATACTTTGGATATGTGCCTACTGTACCGTGTACTTGTATGAGAAAGTCTCCTTTTCTCTTTGTATTGCTTCCTTTATGTGAAATCCCTGGTGTGCCTGCCAGTCCCTCTGCTTTCCTATTAAAAACTGACCACACTAAGCAGGAGAGCACACTGTGGTCAGTTCTCTAGCTCTGCTGGGAACTCAGCCTGCTCTCCTCCAATGATCAGACTTGTCCTGACACTCCCCCCCTGCACAGCCATTCATTGGCAAGCTCTTATGCAGCTGAGAACAAAGGGAAAAAGGTATTCATGTGTTTTTTTTGTATGTCTATACACAAATGTTTTGCCTTTCATTTCAGTTTTAAACAATTTAAGAAAAACAAACACAGCCAAGCAACTGGTGTTTTTAGAAGGAAATCAGAAATGGCAGCCCTCCTACTTTCCTAATGAACGGGGTCAATTGATGTTACCAGACATGGATTCATAAGCTTACAGGGTTTTCCAACACAGGCAACATGCATGGACAAAAACATTGTTTTCTACAGGACCTGTTCTTACAGTGAAAAGTAAAAAGAGGAAAAGTGATACATGCTGCATTTTGTTGTGCTGCCGTATGAGGTCTCATTCAAGGTAAGTACACGGAATTGTTCAAAATCCCAGTTTCAGGCATAGGAACATACAAGGGCGCATGGATTACATATGTTAAATGTGCTTTCAGAAGAAAGAAATGTTTAGTTACCCACAGGTAAATACTAGAAGGCTGCATTCACACTAACTTACCAATGTATAGACTAACATATAAAAACATACAAATAAAGGGTCCGGTAAAACATTTGTAATTAGGGGATCGCTATATTACTCACCATACTGAGCCTGCTGCCATGCAAGAGCAGAACAAAGTAACGCTAAACTTTTTCCGCTTCCAGTGGGACTTTCCAGCAAACAGTGTTGTTTGCAGTTCAATCCTCTCATAATCTAAGTAAACAAAAGGAAATGCTGTATTACATATAGTTACATAGTTAGTGAGGTTGAAAAAAGACACAAGTCCATCTAGTTCAACCAAAAAAAAAAAATAATATATAACCAAACAATCCCATATATAATCCTTCACCCACAGTTGATCCAGTGGAAGGCAAAAAACCCCAGCAAAGCATATACAAAAGAGAGGGAAGAGTGGCTAAAATTCACCCCCTTAAAAGGCAAAGTATAGGACTTTCATGGTACCATATGAAGTCATAAACAATAACGGTTTGTAAAAGTATACATCTTTATTTCTACTCCTTATGGGAGAAAAATGACATACATATGACAATACATATTAAAAGATTTTTTCTCTTTGTCATGTTACACAGTGATACATATATACAGTGCATTGATACTTATACAGATTCCTGCACACTCAACATGTTTCGCGGTGTGATGAAGTAAAGCATGATCCAATTTGCTATAACGGGGGAAAAAATTTCCTCCTGATCCCCCGAGAGGCAATCGGATTCACCCTGGATCAACTTTACCTATTAATGAACTAAAATACATATCATAATATCATACATAAGTCATAGTACTGGAAATACTTACAGTGGAAATATAGGATCATTCTTGTTTTAGCCCACAACCAATTTTAAAGCAGATTTGTAATCTATATGAAGTGGTGCTGCCATCTTGTGGCCTGAATTCATATTACTAAAAAACATTGATGTGGCATACAAGCAGTTCATAAAAGCCGTAGGTTTACACTCAATGCATCAAATGTCAGTTTGTTTCAGGAATGTTTTTTTCAGGGCTGTTCATTTGATACAGTAAAAAGGCAAATGTTTTTATTGCATGCCATTTTAGAAGGGATAGCGTTTTAAACACTGATGTATTTTAATGCCACCATAATATAGTAAACATTAGTATTAGAGCTTGCACGATTCTCGCCAAAATGAGAATCACTATTTTTTTTGCTTAGAATAAAGATCGCCATTCTCTCGCGATTCTCGCGGCGTAACATATTACATATACAAAAAAATTGGACTAACACCACTGTTTCAGTTTTTTTTTTTGAAAGTGTCATTTTTCCCAAAAAATGCATTTGAAAGACCGCCGCGCAAACACCGTGTGACATAAAATATTGCAAAAACCGCCATTTTATTCTCTAGGGTCTCTGCTAAAAAATATATGTATAATGTTTGGGGGTTCTAAGTAATTTTCTAGCAGAATATACTGGATTGTTACTTGTAAGCAACAAATGTCAGAAAAGACTTAGTCTTTAACCACTTCACCCCCCGGATGGATTTCCCACTGTAGGACCGGAGCACTTTTTGCGATTCGCCACTGCGTCGCTTTAACTGACTATTGCATGGTTGTGCGGCGTTGTACCCAAACTAAATTTGAGTCCTTTTTTTCGATCTGCAATTTTTATCAGGACTTTGATATTGGGGCAGACATGTCGGACTTTTTTGGGACCAATGACATTTATACAGCGATCAGAAATTTAAATATCCACTGATTACTGTATAAATGTCATTGCCAGTGAAGGGGTTAACCTGCAGGGGGAGATTTAGGGGTTAACTGTGTTCCCTGTGTGTGTTCTAATGGTGAGGGGGCTGGACTGCCAGGGGCATAAGAGTTCTAACTGATCCCAGTGAAAGGGATCAGTAGATCTCTTACATGCCGCCTGTCAAAACGGGGAACCGCCGTGTTTAATCCAGCGGTTCCCCATTCTTTCCCCTTTTGGCAGGTCATTGCGGCTAGCCGGTCGACATAGAGTTCCTGCCCGAGCCGCGGGCACACTCCTCCACGCCCCTTTACAATAGAAAACATTTCAAATGTTTATCCTCTGGAACGTTTTACCCCCTTCATGACCAGACAATTGTTTGTGTTACTTTAACTGGCAGATGTGCGGTCACGCAACACTGTTTGCAAATGAAATTTATATTATTTTTTTCACACAAAGCTTTCTTTTTGTGGAATTTGATAATCACTGGGTTTTCTATTTTTTGCTATAAAAATGAAAAAAGACTGAAAATTTTGAAAAAACATCAATATTTTCTACTTTCGATTAAAACACATATTCAATGAGAATCAAAATTCTTCATGAATTATGGCTAAAATGTATTCTACTAATGTCTTTGGTAATTGGTTTGTGTGAAAGTTATAGTGTCTACAAACTATGGTATATATATTTTAGAACTGATCAATCTTGATGTTCTGACAGCCTATCTAATTTTTTTAAGCTCTTAACCACTTCCCGAACACACTGCGTACATTTACTGCTGCAGAGTGGCAGCATTCCCCTATCTATCTGTCTATAAACGGCGGCTCGCGGGCGGGAGCACACCGGTGCGCTCTCCTGCCCGCCGCACTCTACAGAAGTGTGGCCGTGGCTCGGGCGGATTCGATCTCCGCCGGCGAGCCGCGATTGCCTGGCAGAGAAGAAAAATGTAAACACGGCGGTTCCCCACTCTGTCAGGCGGCATGTAAGAGATCTACTGATACCTGTCACTGGGATCAGTTAGATCTCTTATGCCTCTGGCAGCCCAGCCCCCTCACAGTTACAACACGCCTAGGGAACACAGTTAACCCCTAGATCTCCCCTTGAAGGTTAACCCCTTCACTGCTAATGACATTTTACACAGTAATCAGTGGATATTTACATTTCGGATCGCTGTATAAATGTCATTGGTCCAAAAAAAGTGTCAAAAATGTCCGACATGTCCGCTGCAAAATCACTGTCCCGATAAAAATCACAGATCGCCGCCATTACTAGTAAAAAAAAAAAAAAATTGTAAAAATGCCAGAAATTAATTCTCATGGTTTGTAAATGCGGCAACATTTGCGCAAACCAATCAATAAACGCCAATTGTGATTTTTTTTTTTTTTACCAAAAATATGAGGAAGAATATAAAATCGGCCAAAACCGATGAATACATTTGTTTTTTTATATATATATATATATATATTTTTTGGATGTGTATTATAACAAAAAGTAAGAAATATTGGTTTTTTTTTTTTCAAAATTGTCGCTTTTTTTTTGTTTATAGCGGTGATCAGAAGTGATGCAGAGGTGATCAACTACCACCAAAAGAAAGCTCTATTTGGGGGGAATAAAATGCTAATTTAGTTTGTGTACAATGCCGCACGACCGCGCAATTGTCAGTTAAAGCAACGCAGTGCCGAATCGCAAAAAGTGCTCTGTTCCTAACATAGCAAATCCTTCCGGTCCTAAAGTGGTTAAAATGCCAGGACAGTGCAAATGCCCCCAAAATTGGAAAGTAGACAGTCTAGGGTTATTAGTAAGAAGCATAGCGAGTTTTTTGCAGTTGTCATATTTTGTCACAATTTTTTTCTTCTCCCGGAGAAGTGGGGAACCGCGAAACATGTCCAATGCTTGATCTGTTATATGTAGACATGACCATTGGAGGTATCCAAAACTCTAAGTGAATCACTCTGTGTAGGTGACATGTCCACTTAGAGGAATCTACTATGTAAGGTTTAAATTATTTTAATCATTTTAAAAGTGTAATGTTGATTACATGTACAGCTTCATCATATAACCGATGTGGTGGTGATCAGCGATACTGACTGGTGAAAAAAATAATAAATAACTTTTTATTCAATTTTTAAACATTTTCTTTTACTATTTTTTGTACATCCTGTCATCAGAGTAGTTCAGTGTCACCATAGTACTACTCTGGGGAAGGAGATTTTTTTTTTTTTACACTGTTTCTGCTTATACAGTGATGATCACTGTATAAGCAATAGTTTTAGCTGTCATAAATAGGTAGCAATTCATGAACAGCTTGCTTATGATTGTGATCTGTGATTAGCCGGTAGCCAGGTACCATGTGATTTCTGTGGGCCAATCACAGATCACAACAGTAAGCAAGCTGTTCATAAATGGAAATCCATTCATGACAGTTTGTTTACATTGTTATCACATGATCACTATAACCAAACATAGTGATCACGTGATATATGGTAACTGGTATATGTAATCCACTGAGTCCGGTGGACAAAGTAGTCACAGGAACAGCGCGCCCCAAACTCGGAACCGGCTGGATGACATACATGCATGTGATCCAGCCTGACCGCGCCACCCTGCCGCAGTAGATGTACTGTGGCCGGGCAGCAATCAGTTAAACTGAGAAAATGTATAATGTTAAAAAAAAAAAATAAGGTAATTTTGAAATTGATGGCAGCAACATGTCTCAAAAAAGTTGGGACAGGGCAACAAAAAGCTGGCAAAGTAAGCGGTACTAACAAGGAAGTGCTGGAAGAATATTTTGCAACTAATTAGGTTAATTGGCAACAGGTCAGTAACATGATTGGGTATAAAAAGGGCATCTTAGAGAGTCAGAGTGTCACAGAAGTAAAGATAGGCAAAGGCTCACCAATCTGTGAAAAGCTGCATCTGAAAATTGTCAGGCAATTTCAGAATATTATTTCTCAAAGTAAAATTTCAAAGACTTTAAATATATCATCTACAGTTCATAATATAATCAAAAGACTCTGAGAATCTGGAGAAATCTCTGTGAACAAGGGACAAGTCAGAAATGCAATCTTGGATGCCTGTGATTTTCAGGCCCTAAAAACGGCACTGCATTAAAAACAGGCATGATTCTGTGATGGACATCACTGCATGGGCTCAGGGAAACTTCCAGAGATCTCTATGTAAACAAAGGTCACCGTGATATCCAAAAATGCAAGGTAAAGTTCTATCAGGCAAAGAAGAAGCCATATCTGAATGTGATCCAGAAACGCCGCCATCTTCTCTGGACCAAAACTCATTTAAAATGGCCTGTCGCAAGTGGAAATCTGTTCTATGGTCAGATGAATTCAAATTTGACATTCTTTTTGGCAACCATGGGTGCCATGTCCTCCGGACTAAAAAGAGGGACCATTTGGCTTAGTTCAAAAGCCTGCATCACTGATTGTATTGGGGGTGCATTAGTGCATATGGAATGGACAGCTTGAACATCTGGAAAGGCACCATTAATGCTGAAAGATATATCCAGGTTTAAGAGTAGCATATGCCCCGTCCAGACATCTTTACCAGGAATATTGGACAATGCTAAACTGCATACTGCATCTATGACAACAGCATGGATTTGTAGTAAGACAGTCTGGATGCTTAACTGGCCTGATCTTTCCTTTCACCAATTCAAAATATTTGGAGCATCTTGAAACAAAATATAGGACAAAGAAGACCCCAGAACTGCATTCCTCTCCCAAACCTCCAGCAACTACTCTCCTCAGGCACAAGAGGTTTACAGAGCATTGTTAAAAGAAGAGGGGATGCTACACTGTGGTAAATATGGCACTATTCCATCTTTTGAGATGTATTGCTACCATCAATTTCAAGATTACCTTATTTTTTCCCTTAAAAATTGATTTTATCAGTTTAAACATTTGATATTCTCTATCTTCTATTGTGAATAAAATATGGGTTTATGAGATTTGCAAATCATTGCATTCTGTTTTTATGTAGCTTTTACACAGACTCACAACTTTTTTGGAACTTGGAATGTACATATATATGAGCTGTACGATTAATCGTTAAAAGATTGGAATCTGATTCAACCCCCCTCACAATCTCAACCCGACATTTCCTCGATTCTATGTGCTCAGAGCTGTCAGAAAAAAAAAAAAAAAAACAGGCAGTCTGCCAAGTTTCAAAACCATTTGTGAGCTAACTATAAACATTGTAATGTTTTGTTCTATTAGATCAAAGGAATTAACTTCTGTCTGTAAATGAATTCAGTTTAACCACTTTTCTGCTGGCACTTGTAGATTTCAAGTTAAAATCATCATTTTTTTTGCTAGAAAACTACTTTGAACCCCAAACATATTATATATATATATATATATATATATATATATATTTATTTTATTTATTTTTTTTATTAGCAGAGACCCTAGAGAATAAAATGGTGAACATTGTTTTATGTCACATGGTATTTGCGCAGCAGTCTTTCAAACGCAATTTTTTGGGAAAAATTACACTTTCATAAATAAAAAAAAAAACTAAACAGTGAAGTTAGCCCAATTTGATGTATAATATGAAAGATGATGTTACACCGCAAGATTCATGAGAGAATCGTGATCTTTATTCTAAGCAAAAAAAAAATTTGATCCTCATTTTGGCCAGAATCTTGCAGCTCTAATATATATATATATATATATATATATATATATATATACACACATACACACACACACACACATATACACACACACACAGGGGGTAGTGTCAGCATAGGCAGAGAGATCACAGTGCACTGATCTTCCCAGTGGAAAGCTGGACATGGGACATGTCGGCCGGAGGCAGAGGAGGAGCAGTATCATCCTAATGAAGAGCTCTGCAGGGGAGGCAGGTCAACAGATATCTGACCACAGGAGTACAGGCATGCTGTCCATGGGCACAGCATCCTGTAGCTCCCAAGTACAATACAAAGAAGCAAACTGACTACGCTGGGATGGATGTGATATCAGCTAGAAATAGGAAAGCAGGGGGACTGGCAGGATCACTATTAATTGCTCACAAAGCAACCAATGCAAAGAGAACAGGAAACATGTTAATAAAAGTATATAGTAGCACAGGCACATATTAGAAATATGAAACGTTGGGGTAACATACACTTTGGAGCAAGCGTTTAAGTCAGGCCTCGACAAACCCCAGGCGCCAGGTCGCCATGGCGACCAGAAATCGCGTCCTGGCGAGTGTCAGCCGTTCCTTCTCTCCCTATGTTAAAACAGCTGTCAGACCTCTCTTCCTTGCCGACTGTGAGCGGTCCTGCGCTAAAGACCAGCGGTACCGCTGGACCGCGGACCCCAAACAGCTCCGGACTGAATTTGCGAACGAGGTTTCACATACAATGGGGTTGCAAAGTATAAAGATTATACACGGACACGATGATATATGAAAATAATTGTACAAAGGACAAGAGAAACGTAACCAACGAAACACTCGTTAATTATCACTAGGACGGTCAGGGGGACGAAAGGATAAAGATCGACTATAGTGTAGGTAGGGTCGCATCAGTCAAACGAAGAAACATAACATGAACCCTCGATGTCCTACGACACGGG
>BLSH010257296.1:448379-464397 GCA_018402905.1 Glandirana rugosa | reverse complement strand
ATATATATATATATATATATATATATATATATATATATATACACACACACATACATATACATACATATACACACACACACACACACACACACACACACACACACACAGTCACTTTAAGAATTTATAATACGCTTGTTTCTTACTTTCCTTAGTTTTTGTTTCTATTCCTGAGAAAGCTAAACTTTTGGATATGTGATGATATGAACTACTCCCTTTT
This sequence comes from Glandirana rugosa, assembly GCA_018402905.1. NCBI lineage: Eukaryota > Metazoa > Chordata > Amphibia > Anura > Ranidae > Glandirana > Glandirana rugosa. The sequence continues at coordinate 464,180 of BLSH010257296.1, read as the reverse complement.
GGCTTCAAGATGGACTTCTGATCAAAAACCAGTTTAAACTTGAATTGTCATGGCACTGCGATGTATCATTTCACTTTCTATCGGTCACATGGGAAACACACCCATTTAACTGCTTGATTGCTAATAAGAAGATACAAATATTGATTGGACTATGTTTTACGATCACACCTAGAATACACTATGAACACACCCACACTTCATGCATATTCATAAGTATATTAACCTGTAATCGTAACGTTAGAATCACACTCACTTTCCCTCAGTTCGCATGAACTGAGCTATCGTGCTGTTATTCTCCACTGCAGTGATTAACCAGTACAGAACCGCGCTATAGCCGAAAGACAGCTACAGCGTGGCTCTGAAAATCCGGGAGGACGTCCATGGACGTCCTGCCTCGTGTGCGCTCCCCGCGCGCATTCGCAGCCTGCGGCGGCGCGCTCTCGCTGCCGCCGCACGCTGCGTGGGCGTGTCTCCGCGGGTCGGGCGGACTTGATGTCCGCCCGAGACCCGCCGATCACTTGTAGCAGCCTCAGAACAGGGAACCGCCAATGTAAACACAGCGGTTCTCCGTTCTGTGAATGGGACATGACAGAGCTACTGATCCCTGTCACTGGGATCAGTTAGATCTGTTATATCCCGACCAGCCCATCCCCCCACAGTTAGAACACACCCAGGGAACACTGTTAACCCCTTCACTGCCCCCTGCAGGTTAACCCCTTCACTGCCAATGACATTTATACAGTAATCAGTGGACATTTAAAATTTCTGATCGCTGTATAAATGTCATTGGTCCCAAAAATGTGTCAAAACTGTCCAACATGTCCGCTGCAATATCGCAGTCCCGATAAAAATCGCAGATCGCCGCCATTACTAGTAAAAAAAAAAAAAAAAATAGTAAAACACCATAAATCTATTCCCATAGTTTGTAGACGCAATTGCTTCTGCGCAAACCAATCAAAATACGCCGATTGCGAATTTTTTTAACAAAAATATGTAGAAGAATATATATCGGCCAAAACTGATGAATAATTTTCTTTTTTATATTTTTTTTTGGATATTTATTATAGCAAAAAAGTAAAAAATATTGTTCTTTTTTCAAAATCATCGCTATTTGTTTGTTTATAGCTCAAAAAATAAAAACCGCAGAGGTGATCAAATACCACCAAAAGAAAGCTCTATTTGTGGGAAAAAAATGATAAAAATTTTGTTTGGGTACAACATCGCACGACCTCGCAATTGTCATTCAAAATGCGACAGCGCTGAAAGCCTAAAATTGGTCTGGGCAGGAGGGGGGTTTAAGTGCCCAGTAAGGAAGTGGTTAAAGCACCTAGTATTTGGACTTACGATCTCATCTGAAAGATCTTGTTTTAAGACTCCCGAATCTGATTTAACAATATGTTAGTGTGATAATCAGTGGGAAGAATGCTCCTTACACTTGTGTTCATTGGGAAGAATTCCCCTTTTACTTTTATAGCTAAAAAGATCAAGGGTGCCAGTGGGAACTTATTTGAGAGGAGAAATGCTCATTGCACAAGGAACTCCAGGGTTCCATGGAATCCTGGTTGAGAAACCCTGGTTTAGCTCAAGAGTGAAATTTAAGGCTAGGTTCTAATGAAAGGTCAGGTTTACGTTATATGAATATTAGAGGGCATTAGGTGAAAATAATTTTTTTTTTTTAAGTGTAATAAATGGCAAAGGTTATTTGTGCTGGAAACGTGTATGCTGACATTTCTAACTGGCAACTGGTGCTACTAAGATTTATTTTTTTTCTCCTGTTTAGTAATGAACTACTGGGCAAAACATGCCAAAGACACCAGAGGAGTTTAGAATTATATAGATTTATGCAAACATCACGCACTAGGGTAAATTCAACTTTATTCCAGAAAGTTTTAAAACTTTTTTTTAATCATTTAGGAGACCAAGCACATATAGCACTTGGTCCCATTCATATCGATCCAGCTGTTGCAAATCAGTGAGTTCAGTCAGATTTTCCCCCATCTGACTGCACTGCCAGAAAAGAGACATTTAATGACAGCTGGTTTCTGGTAGCAGGAGCCACTCTGGAGACCAGTGTTGCTATTCACAACAGAGGTGCAGGTCTGTACGTCTATGTAGCTTGCTTGTAAACATACCGGTGAGCTGCGTGATGATTTTTTTTTTTTATAAAATATCAATAAACACACTTGTGACCAGTGTCATGTATGACAGCCTCAAAACACGGCTGGTTGATTCAAATTCATAAAAGATCACATAGCCTGAGGCGCTGGGTTGTATATCAGTGGCTGTGTCTAGGCTGCGACACTGAGAGAATAGGATTTTTGTACTTACCGTAAAATCCAGTTCTTGGAGTTCATTGAGGAACAAAAGGAATCCAGAGACTGCAGGGTTATACTGCCACCTACAGGAGGATTTGGACAAAGGCAAACAAAAAATTGTGGCCAGCCCGGTATAACCTCCTTCACTCCTAGAGTCCCAGCATGCCTTGCGTTTTGTGTAAAAGCAGTACCAAAAGCTTAATCATAGACACAGAGCGGTGTGACCTGTATCCCTCAATGAACTCCACAAAAAGATTTTACAGTCAGAACAAAAATCCCACAAAATGCAATACCTGTTGGGATGCCCCAGAGGAGTTCAACTGAGGGGTGGGCAACAGCAACAAAACACTAACAGTCCCCCTCCTCCAAAAAAAGAAAGAAAAATAAACTGGGACTGACTGCAGCTCAGAGCCACCTGAAAGCCCTTGTGCCTGAACATTCACCTGGTAAAACCTGCACATCTGTAAACAGAAGACCAGAGGGCAACCTTGCAATTCTGGGAAACAGTAACCCAATGCCTTAAAAGCCCAAGAAGTACCCACAGATCTAGTACAGTCTGCAAGCAGGGTGTAACCCAATCTGTAAGACGAATAGCATGGATGATGATCTGAATGAGCCACTAATGGAGCAAGGTTGTGTTTTATGGGTACCATAAATAGCAGGACTGCCCCCACATGTGTAGAATTAGTCATGTTTCAAGTGCAGTGCAGTAAGGAAAAGCATAAGCTCAGGGTGTTAGGCAAGGCCATGAACAGATGGTAGCAGGTTAGGGTCGGAGGTCACTAAACATGGTTTGCAAGTAGGAGCAACAAAGGGAAGAGTCTTCATTGACACTGTATGGCAGGAAAGAGAGCATGAAGCACAAACAGCACTCCACCCAGAAGATGGTGTCAGTCAGTGCTCAGTATCACAGCACTAACCCCTTTCTGTGGTAAAACCAGCAGAAAATGGGGAACAATGGTGCCCAATGATCAATAAAATTAAGGGAGCTCTCAAGACATAGCCTACTCTCTAAGCGAGTCTTCAGAGACTAGGCAAGCTCAAAAGCAATACCAGAGGCCCCACGAGAAACCTAGTGCTCAAAATTTGCTTCCAAGCTAGCCCCACAACATCAGTCCAACATGGTATGGCTCATGTACAGTCTAAAAAAGTCAGGCTGATCACACAATCCCAGATAGGAAGCAATTGTGCTGCAAGTTTGAAAATGAATGCTAAGCTATTGCTAGACTTGCCAGGCTTCACAAGTTTGTTGCACGATTGCAGCAAGTCCACATTGCATGACTCCAGATCAACTTTGCAAGCATTCTGCAAGTCTGCCACAAGTTCTGGTTCAGCTATGTTGTGTAATAGTCATCCCACTACAGGGGTCATGCTGCAGACTTGCAGAGCTCTAGCTGTAGACTCACCACTGCAATTTTGCTCTTGCTAGAGACTTGCCATGCAAATTTGCTACAAATATCAAATTGTTCTAGCGTAAACTAGAACTTGTGCTTCGAGTGCTCTGCAAGTGTACAACATGAAAAACGTGTAGCTAGTTAACAGACTTACAATTCCACACTTCTACAAATTTGTGGCAAGTTATCCTTGCTATCTGGGATAGAGTTGAAAAGCGTAGGGCAACCTCAAGCAGCAGTGTAGGGAAATGTATTGATTCAACAATTGCAAAAAAAGAAAAAAAGTTCTACTAAAATATTAGGTCAGCCTTTACAACAGCAGAGCTGACATCCATCATCCTAGGATACTAGCGAAAAACAGAAGCATGCTGGCAGTAGGAGGGGCTATCCTGGTTGCCATGGTCCCATCCTCTTGTAGGTGGCAGTATAATCTGAAGGTGAAAGGCTTATTATGTCCCTTAATGGACAGACTTAGCTGTCAATAAAGTAAAGGTCACTTACCGAATTCATCATAGCAAGCTGGGACGGATAAGCTTTGCATGGGAACAGAATTTTCACTCCACCAATTGTATATTCAGAACATGTAGAAGACATTTTTTCTATAAGAAAAACAGAGGCATACATGTTCATATAGCTGTACTGTTGCATTTATAAAATAATAAGATAGAAGTACTTCCACAATATCTGCCTATGTGCATTCTGACAGTGGTATTGATTAGTTTCCCAACCTTTAGCGCAGTCAGTACATTCGTGGCCAGAAAGACTATGGTGATAATTTACTAAAGAAAATTATACTGTGCAGTAGAGCTGCACGATTAATCGTAAAAGAATCGTGATCTTGATTCACCGCCTGCGATCTCCATCCCGCATTACCGCGATTCTCAGTGCAGTCATAATGGAGACAGAGACACTAGAAAAAACTGTTAGCTCAGAAGGAGATAAGAAGCTTCACACTGGGACATTTGGCTGCACTGGGCGATCCGACTTGCAGGGCGACTCTGTAATAATAGAAGTCAATGCAAGTCTCCTGAAGTCTCCCCAGGAACCTTTTTCTAATTCGGAGCGACTTGAGTCTCTCCTATCTGGGCAGCCTGCCAAGTCTGAGAACATTGCTGATAAAAGAAGCAAAGAGATACAATGTTTCTACTTATCAAAGGAATGAACTCTGGTGTGTAGAATAGCTCAGTTTAACCATTTAAAGACTAAATCTTTTCTGACATTTGTTGCTTACAAGTAAAAATCCAGTATTTTCTGCTAGAAAATTACTTAGAACCCCCAAACATTATATATTTTTTTTAGCAGAGACCCTAGAGAATAAAATGGTGGTCGTTGCAATATTTTATGTCACACTGTTTGTGCAGCGGTCTTTCAAACGCAATTTTTTGGGAAAAATTACACTTTAAAAAAAAAAAAAAAAAAAACGAAAAACAGTGAAGTTAGCAAAATTTTTTTGTATATGTAAGATGATGTTACACCGCGAGAATTGTGTGAGAATCGTGATCCTTATGCTAAGCAAAAAAACCTTTGTTAGACTTACCGGTGACGGTATTTTTTCTATAAGCCTTTCAGGACACCACCACCTCTTCACAGGTAACACTGCCGTGTCACGCCCCTTTAAAAGCGTCTGCTTCCACCATGCCGTCAGTCAAACGTCCCCATTCCTCCGACATGCTGGAAAACATAAACACATCTAATACCCCAGGTTGTCAATAACTTATAAACACCTAGGGAGGGAAGTAGCTGCTGTCCAAAAAGGCTTATAGAAATACCTTCACCGGTAAGTCTAACTAAGGTTTTTCTCCCTCGCCTTTGAGGACAGCACCATGGAGGTGATAACCGAGCACTTACATCAGGGTGGGACAACAGCTTGCAAAACCTTCCTGCCAAAGGCTTGATCCGCTGCTGTCAAAAGATCCAGCCTATAGTGTTTTACAAATGTGGAGTAGCTGGACCACGTGGCGGCTTTTCATATTTGCTCTGGTGAAGCTCCCGCTCTCTCTGCCCAAGATGCTGCCACTGCCCTTGTAGAATGAGGCTTAATATCCTCTGGAGGTTCCTTCCCCACTGCTTGATATGCAGCTCTAATGGCCTGTTTCAGCCACCTACCCAAAGTGCCTTCGGATGCACTTTCCCCTTTACGTGTTCCGAAAGTTAGGACAAAAAGGGAGGATGACTTCCTAAAAGGCTCCGTTACCTCCAAGTACTTCAGACACCTCCTCACATTCAGGGTATGAAAGGCTTCCTCTTTTGGAACTGATGGTGATGGACAAAACGTTGGAAGGATGATCTCCTGTGCTCGATGAAATGCAGAAGCTACCTTTGGAAGGAACTCAGGATCTGTCCTCAAGACAAGTCTATCTGGGAAACATTTTTGGAAATGGTTCTTTGCTAGACAGCGCCTGCAGCTCACTAATCCTCCGAGCTGAGGTAACTGCCACCAACAAAACAGTCTTTAACGTAAGATTTTTAAGTTGCGCTTGCTCCAGTGGTTCAAAAGGAGCCAAAGTAAGTCCTTGCAAAACAAAAGACAAATCCCAACTCAGGAAACTTTTAATGGGAACTGGCCTACTTCTGGCCAGGGCACTGAAAAAATGCAATAGATCCTTTGTGATCGGGAACCTTAAGGGAGGTTTCTCCGCCCACCTTAGCAGTGCAGCGAACCATGACCTTTTCGGCCAATATGGGACTACTAAAATCAGATTCGTATTCTCTTCTCTGAATTTTGCCAATCCCCTTGGGATCAGTTGGAAGGAGGGAAAGGCATAGGACAGAGGGAAGTTCCATCTGTGCGCCAAGGCGTCTAACCCCATCGCTTGGTCTTCCTTCTGTAGGGAGAAGAATTCTGGCACCTTGGCGTTGCCCTGGTTTGCGAATAGGTCCACACTGGGCTGTCCCCACTTTTGGACTATTAATCAAAAGGCTTTCTGATTTAAGACCCATTCTGATTGCCTTACTCTTTTCCTGCTGAGTAAGTCGGCCAGCATATTGTTTGTCCCTTTTAGAAGAACTGCCGAAAGGGACACCACATGCTTCTCCGCCCAGGATAGTATTTGAAAGGTCAGTTCTAAGAAGAGTTTGCTTCTTGTTCCGCCCTGCTTTGTTAGATACAGGACTGCTGTCATGTTGTCTGAAAAAATCAGAACATGATGCCCCTCTAAAAACCTTTGGAAAGTCATTAAACTTAAGTGAACCGCTTTCAATTCTCTCCAGTTGGAAGATATCCTCTTTTCCATCCTGGACCATCCGCCCTGGGTTGTTTGTTCCCCTAGGTGCGCTCCCCTGCCCCAGGCACTTGTGTCTGTTGTAAGATGCTGGGTTGGTAAAAAGTGCCAAGGTAGGCCCTTGATCAGATTCCCCTGATCCTTCCACCACCAAAGGGATCTCTTCGCTTTTGCTCTTAGCTGTATTTTTTGCTTAGGGGATCCTAATGGGACTATTTCCGAAGAATATCCCACTGCAACCTGCGGGCATTCAATCTTGCCCACTGCACTGCTGGGATTGCGGCTGTGAATAAGCCTAGGATTGACATTGTTTCCCGCACAGACATTTCCTGGTTCCCCTGTCCTTTCTTCATGACTACCTGAATTTTTTCCAGTTTCTCTTCCGGGAGAAAAATTTTTTGATTTATTGAATCTACTTCGTAGCCCAGGAATCAAATCCGTTGTGTGGGCACCAAATTTGATGGTTTATCAGCCAACCTAACCTGCTCAGATGATTCTATGTTATCCTTAGATTCTCCTGTAGCTCTTGGTCCGACTGCAAAAAGCAGCAAGTTGTCCATGTAGGGAATGATGGCAACTCCCCTTAGCCTTAGGTGCTTTAGTGCTTCCGCCAGCACCTTCGTGAATATCCTCGGTGATGAGGAAAGGCCGAATGGTAGGGCCCTGAATTGAAGGTGAACTTACCCCTGCTCCATTGTCTACTGCTAGTCGCAGAAACTTCTGAGACTTCTCCGCTATGGGGATATGTAAATATGCATCCCAGAGATCTATTGAACTCATGAAAACAATTGCGGGTGAGCAGATTCTTGACTGAAAAAATCGTGTCCATCCTGAATCACTTGTATTTTATTGCTTTGTTTAGGATTTTTACATTTAGAATCAACCGAAATTTCCCAGACGGCTTCCTGACCAAAAAGATGTGGGAATAACATTCCTCTCCTATTTCCTCTTCTGGGACTTGGGTGACTACTCATTGCTGCATCAGTTCCTCCAAAAGGAGCGCCATGGCCAGGGCTTTTACTTGATCCCAGATCTTTGTCAAGTAGAAACGATGTGGGGGCCGTCGAAAAAATTCCAGTTCGTACCCTTGTCTGATTATTTTTAGCACAAAAGAGTTTAATGTTGTCTCCCTCCAGGCTGGAAGAAACGCTTAAAGTCTTCCTCCTACAGGGAGATGGTCGTCACTGTTTTTTGTCTCCTGGATCTGGCGCTCTGAACAGCACTCCCCCTCGACCCCTTACTCTCTGAGGTGTCCAAGACCTCTTTTGCTTCTGATCCTTTTCCTTATAGGATTGCTGAAAAGGACGAAAATTCTTCTTTGTTTGGACTGTCTTCTTTTGCGGAAAAGCCTTTTTTTGTCCGCAGCCAGAACAGACTCTAATTCTGGACCGAACAGAAGGTCCCCTGTAAAGGGAATTCCATACAGCTTGATTTTTGAGGCTGCATCCCCTGACCAAGTCTTGAGCCATAAGGCTCTTCTGGCCGAATTCATCAGAGCTGAACATCTGGCAATCATTCGTACAGATTCCGCCGAAGCGTCCGCCATGTACTTCACCCCTTTGAGAAGGGTAGGTAAAAGCATTCTAGTAAGTCCTTTCTGTATGTACCTGCCTCCACATGCCTCTTCAACTTCTCCAGCCATGATTCCAAATTCCTGGCAACAACTGTTGAAGCCATAGCCAGTTTCAAGTTAGACAGAGAGGAATCCCATGCCTTTTTCAATAGGGAGTCTACTCTTTTATCCATCGCATCCTTGAGAACACCCATATCCTCGAAGGCTAGGTCCGTCTTTCTTGAAACCTGTGAAAATGCCGCGTCAATCTTGGGTCTTTTATTCCAGATGCAGGCTTCATCTTCCTCAAACGGAAACCTTCTCCTAAGAGACCTGTAAAAAAAAATTGACTATTCTCCGGGTCTCTCCATTCTTTTTTAATGGTTTCCGTGAGTACTTTATGCACTGGAAAAACCCTCTGGTTTTGTTTCTTCCAGGCCCTGGTACATCTGATCATGAATGGATTCCTCCTGAATCTCCAAGGTGGTATAAACTGCCTTTAGAAGGTCTTTTACCTCCTCTAGGGAATGCTTGTAGTGCGACGCCTTAGCGTCCTCCTCATATTCCTCCTCCTCAGAATCTACAACCGAGGGATGCTTTCCCTCTCTTCCTCTGACTCCTCTTCTTCCAACTGGGAAGTAGGACGAGGTTCAGGATGGGAGCCCCTAGACCGGGAAGACACTTGATTTTGGATCATGGATCTTACTGATCCCAAAGTTTCCACCAGCTCTTTCCTGACAAGAAAGGAGCTCTCTGCATTCTTCCTTTACTAAACCTGCAACGCAGAGCGGTTTGGGCCACGAATCTCTTAGCGAGATCCTGCAAGAGGGGCACTTCTTCCCTGACACTCTCTCAGATTTTGCAGAGACTTTCCCCTGGAAGACACAAGAAAAAAACCCCCAACAACTCAGTAAACCCCCCACTGCAATAAGGTACACAAAACAGGAGAGAGTCCCAGCACCACAAATGGCTTCCTCATCCTTGCTGAACTGTCCTTAGGACGTTACCTGGACAGACAGCTGCAGGCTTCCATAGGAAGGGCAAAGTGAAACAGACAATAAAACCACCCAGTGAATGAAGAAGAGATGCCTCTGCGCCTCTCTTACCTGGGTCTGACAACGGTCCAGGGCGCCTGCATCCGCCGCCTCCGTGGTCTGCACCTCCATCGCAGCTCCGTGGTGCCCATACTGTGATTGCCTTTTAAATACACACCTTCCGGCTTCCCTGCTGTGAGGGGCCAGAAGGAAGCCCTTGTCAGACGGCCTGCCTCTTCCCCCTGCGTCTCCAGTGGCCGGAACCACTTCCCGCGCTCCCCCCCCCGGACGCGACATCACCCGCCGGCTGGGATTGGGTAACTCGCGTCTAGGACCGTTTCATTTACATACATTTCCATTTAAAAATATAGACGCGAACACAGCAAAACGCAGCTAAACGCGGCATGCAAAACGGCCGTTTTAGACGCCGGCTTCTAGCTGTCAAAAAAATCATTCTAAGGAGATTGAAATGACGTCCAGTGTAAATGGAGCCTTAAAAGAATACTTAAATCACATGCAAGGGAAATAAAAAACAGCATTTTTGTTTGTACATGATTGGATGATAGAAACCAGCAGAGCTTCCCCTCGGATCTAGAGCAACTGCACTTAAAGGGCACTTACAGTGCACAGTATATTTGCCTTCAGTAAATCAACCTCCCCCGTGCAAATGTTTGCAACTGAATGGGTATAATGTTAAAAAAAATAAACTTCAATCTGTCACAGCTGAGGCTTTCTCCAGTACAGCAGACTGACACTAACCAACTTCCAGGTGCTGTGCTAGTTGCACGGCATAGGGTTTATGTATGTCTGTATAGAACATAACACAGTGATCTGCGTAGGGTGTATAAACTACCAGTGCTTCTGGGACAAGCAATGGCAACCTTCAGCATTATAGGTGCACCTCAGCTACACAAGGCTAAAATGTTCTGTATCACAGGCTAAACAAGTACCATATCCAGTTACTATGTGATGCACAAACTTCTTGAAGTAAAGAAAAAACATCTTCCCTGACTGAGCCAATCCTCCTTTACTTGTGGTCCCACACACTCCCTCTCTCAGACACTGTAGCTCACAGTGGGAGGGTTTCAGCAACAAAGACAGTGCTGTCAATCCAGAATACAATGGGCAGGGCTCAGCGTGGTCATGTGCTGATTGACAAGCTACATTCTTGTGAATAAGCAGGGACAATGCTGATAGCCCCCCAACCAGTGATGGCGAACCTTGGCACCCCAGATGTTTTGGAACATTTTTCATGATGCTCATGCACACTGCATTGTAGTTGGGCATAATGGGAACTGTAGTTCCAAAACATTTGGGGTGCCAAGGTTTGCCATCACTGACCAACCATGCAACATCTTTTCATCGAACTATATTACAAGCAGCACAGCTTACATAAGAGAGACAACTCTGCTCTGAATTGAGGAGCAGTGCATCATTTTTGCCTCACCATCACCACAGCTGCATTAGGTAGACATCACTGGCAGATTCAAGAGGTATTTGTGGAACTTTGCACAAGGGGTAGGAAGACAAAGATGTAAAAATGTACTTATAATTGTTTTTTTAACAGAAGTTCATAGTTATACTTTTAAAATGTTCAAGCACAAAACACAGGTAGATGCACAGGCAGACAGTTGTCTAAAGGGGTACAATACTTATCAAAGACAGGCCGGTGTTTCACTAAGAATGACAAGCAGTAACAGACCCAAGGTCAGATTTACCTTTTGCATAAAAAGAAAATTTCCAGTCTGGTTGACAGGCCTCTTCTGAATCTGATACACCAAGTTTATCAGTTGTAACAATCAGTACCCCACAGTCCAGTCACTAAAATATAGGATAAATGGACAGCTTTAAGCTACCCAAAATTTTATGGCCAATAAGGTAGCCTATGGATTACAAAAAGTTTGTCATGGGAAAATTCACTGGGCAGGGCTGAATATTTTTTTGTATAACATGAATATTATATATATATATATATATATATATATATATATATATATATATATATGAATTCTAAGACACACAGTCATGTGAAAAATAAGTACACCCCATAAAATGTTTAAACAAATTGAAACATGCAAACATTGGATCTTTATTTAAATACACCCTACAGATTTTCTTTGAAAAAAATGTCATGTAAAACTGACAGTGCATTTATTCTCATACTCTAAATCACATGTGTCAAACACAAGGCCTGTGGACCGAATCCAGCCCCCACCCCCCAAAGCCATTTCATGTGGCCCTTGCACTCAGGGCTTTTTTTCAGCTGGAACGCAAAACTCCATTCCACCATTTCCGGCTCTCGACCTCTACTCACCACTACCACTTGTAAACACAGAAGCCTTCTGTGTTTACAAGGACAGCTTTCCTTTCAGCAGCTCTCACAGATCCTTGCCTGCCCTGCACTCACAGCAGGGACAAGGGAGATGCAGGTGCAATGTAGCCATAGGTGGGATGGGGCATCTTGTGGTAGGCTGCATTGTGGTTGAGTTCCTGCACCTATTCTCTTAGGTCTGGTGTTTTGTTTTTTTTTGCTAGTGACCTGTGTGGAGTCATCATTGCCAGGGACCAAAAGAGCTCTCTTAGGCCCTCAGAAAGAAGGGTTTGGCTACTTATGAGCCTGGAAAAAAATTTGAAAATGATCACCAAATAATTTGCAATCATTCCACTATAGGGAGAATAATCTACAACTGGTGTGGATTTTAAGCATTTGAAGACTGGACTGGTACACCCCTTCCAGTCCAGGCAATTTTTCTGCACTGTCACACTATAAATGACAATTACTCAGTCATGCAACACTGTGCCTAAATTAATGTTTTATAATTTTTTGAGACAGATAGAGCTTTCTTTTGGTGGTATTTATCCATTATTATTATTATTATTATTACACATCCACATTATGTGAATATTGATCAATCCAGATATTTTGACTGCCTATCTCATTTCTTGAGGGCCTAAAATGTAAAGTCAGTAAAAATATCCCCAAAATTACCCCATTTTGGAAAGTAGACAGTCCAAGGTATATGTCAGTGGCGCATTTACTGGGGATATATTGTTTGTTGCCCAGCCTGCCTGCAAAATGGATGAAGAACTCATCAATGCAGATGTTTGTTGGGAGCATACATTTTGGAAAATTTGGGAGAAAAAGAACTGATGGCCTAATTTTGTAACGCTTGTCATATTCAGGGATAACTTCTGGAAAGGCACAGGGAATTGTCATTAAAATGAAGGAATCCAATAATTATTTTATAATGTATCCTGGTCATAACGGAGGAATACCATGGATTTGGTGAATGGGGTGCGTGGACCAATAGGACTACAGTTTTTTTTTTTTCTGAATCCCATATTTAGGCCTCATACACACGGACGTTTCTAAAAAAATAAACAAAACGTCGGGCCCGATGTCAAGGAAAAAATGTCTGCGTTTTTCGGCGTTATGCATCGGCGTTTTTGAGCGTTAGTGAGCGTCTGCGTCAATAGGCGTTTTTTTTTAAAAAATCATCCCTCTGATATTTTTCAACCTAAAAAAGTCGGCGTCAAAAAACACCGGAAAACGCCGGTATAATAATAGGTGGCGTTTGTTGGCATATTGTGGCCAATAAAATGCCAAAACGTTACAGCCTCAGAACGCGATGGCTGTGGGTTCTAGTTTCAGCTCACTAACGCCGACGTCATCTACAGCTCAAAAACGCGGACGTTTGTATGGGGCCATTGACTAACATGGAGAGCTGCAGAAAACGCCGGCGTCAAAAAAAGTCCGTGTGTATGAGGCCTTAGGGTAAGGCCAAGAAAGATTTTATATCATATACATTGGTCCAAAACTGAACTGAAAAAAAAATCTTCTGTGAAAAACAAATAAACAAAACTGAATTAGTGTAAAAGTTTCATTTTTTACCTGAATGCTTAGCTGCGCTGTGAATGGGGGATGATTATTATTATTATTATTATACAGGATTTATATAGCACCAACAGTTTACGCAACGCTTTACAATATGAGGGCAGACAGTACAATTACAATACAATTCAATACAGGAGGAATCAGAGGGCCCTGCTCATTAGAGCTTACAATCTAGGAGGGAGGGTCAAGTGAATCAAAAGTTAATAACTGTGGGGGATGAACGGATGAAGAAAATGAAAATGTAGTTGTTAGGTGTGGGTAGGATAGGCTTCTCTGAAGAGGAGAGTTTTCAGGGACTGTCTAAAAGCTAATAGAGTAGGAGATAGTCGAACAGGTTGGGGTAAGGAGTTCCATAGGATTGGAGAGGCTCTGGAAAAGTCCTGGAGGCGAGCAAAGGAGGAGGTGACGAGGGAGCTAGAGAGCAGGAGGTCTTGAGAGGAACGAAGAGAACCATTAGGTTGGTATTTCAAGACTAGGCTGGTGATGTAGCTGAGGCTAAATTGTGAATGGCTTTGTAAGTTGTGAGCATTTTGAATTGAATTTGTTGGGTGAGCGTGAGCCAGTAGAGGGATTGACAGAGAGGAGTAGCAGACACAGAGCGATTGGTAAGGTGGATGAGTCTGGCAGCAGCATTCATGATGGATTTAAGGGGGGATAGCCTATGTAGAGGTAAGCCAATGAGAAGGGGGTTGCAGTAGTCGAGGCAAGGATGACAAGGGAGTGAATTAAGAGCTTTGTTGTGTCATAGGTTAGAAAGGGGCGTATTTTTGAGATGATGCGGAGGTTGAGGCGGCAGGATTTGGACAGTGATTAGACGTGGGGCTTAAAGGTGAGTTCAGAGTCCAGGACTAAGCCTAGGACCTTGGTATGCGGTGATGGGCTGATAGTTGTGCCATCGATTATGACAGAGAGATCAGGGGAAGGGGCACATGGTGGAGGAAAAATTATAAGTTCGGTCTTGGATAGATTGAGTTTGAGGAAGTGGTGTGACATCCAGACTGATACATCTGTTAGTAAATTAGTGATACGTGAGGAGACTGAGGGAGTGAGCCGAGTGGTACAGAGATAGATTTATATTCTTCCTCATATTTGTGATCAAAAAAAAATCACAAAACTGCGTTTATTGATTGGTTTGCGCAAAAGTTGCCGCGTTTACGGATGATGAGAATTCATTTCTGGGGTTTTTATTTACTAGTAATGGAGGCGATCTGCGATTTTTAGCGGTACTGCGATATTGCAGCGGCCATGTCGGACCATTTTGACACTTTTTTGGGACCATTGGCATTTATACAGCGGTCAGTGCTATAAAAATGCACTGATTACTGTGTAAATGCCATTGGCAGTGAAGGGGTTAACCTGCAGGGGCGCTCTAAGGGTTAACTGTGTTCCCTGGGCGTGTTCTAACTGTATGTGGGCTGCCCTAGCAGGGGAAGGATAGTGATCACAGCTTCCATATAGAGGAAGGCTGTGATCACAGTCCTTCCCCCCTCACAGAACGGAGATCCGTGTTTACATACGCGGAACTCTGTTCTTTCACTCCGGGGGGGGGCATCGCGGGTAGCCGGCGGCGATCGAGTCCGCCGCACCCACTCCCTGGCCCCCCCGGAACACAGTGAGGCGGTTTGCCTAGCAGAGCCATCTTGTCGCCGTCAACCTGCGGTTGACGGTCGGCAAGTGGTTAAACAATGCTGAGGATTAACCCTTTAAGTTCCACAGTGAGTAGAACAAGCATGCTATGCTGCATATACAAACTGATTTTACCGTTGTGGGTTTAGTAACACTTTAAAAGATTATGGAACTATTCAGAATTGATGACCATTTAATCGTCAAAAAAAGTCTCCTGGAATCCAAACATTTCATTGCAGGATCTGCAGGTTGGAACAGTTAGTGTCAAAGTGCAAGCATCTACAATCAGAAAGAGATTGCACAAAAAGAACTTTTGCTGTCCAAAAAGAACATTGGATCAAGATTACAGTTTGCCACTGAACATACAGTATAGGCAAAGACCATGCCTTCTACAGCAATGTGCTGTGGACTGATAAATCAAAGATAGAAGTGCTCAGCAACAATTAACAAGACATGTTTGCCGCAAACTGAAGAAAGAATTTCAGAAGAACCTCATACCAAGTGTGAAGCATGGTGGTGAAAATGTTGAAGTGCAACTCAGAAATAGATTTTTCACTATCATATAGGGCAGTGATGGCGAACCTTGGCACCCCAGATGTTTTGGAACTACATTTCCCATGATGCTCATGCACTCTACAGTGTAGTTGAGCATCATGGGAAATGTAGTTCAAAAACATATGGGGTGCCAAGGTTCACCATCACTAATATAGGGTGTCCTGATGTAACGACATCTTCCGTACCAGAAACGGATATGACATACAAGT
>BLSH010257296.1:410627-435640 GCA_018402905.1 Glandirana rugosa | reverse complement strand
CAGGTACTCGGGTACTCTGATGGGCAGGTGACAGGTACTCGGGTACTCTGATGGGCAGGTGACAGGTACTCGGGTACTCTGATGGGCAGGTGACAGGTACTCTGATGGGGTGGTGACAGGTACTCTGTATTGGAAGGGGGGGCAATCAGTGTGCTTGGTGCTGACAGTAAGCGGTAACGAGCTGTTACCGCTATCTCCTCCTCACACACGATCGGTGTGTGAAGGGGAGAACCCGATAACAGCTCGTTACCGCGGATTCCCGTCATTTTGTGACCGGCTGTGATTGGACACAGACGGTCACGTGGTAAAGAGCCAATACTATTGGCTCTTTACCGTGATCGGGGTTGGGCTTTGTCCGGGGTCCCGAGGGACACGGCCGGTCCCCGATCGCCGCGATGCGGGCCCCTGAGGGCTCGCAAAGCGGCGAAAACAAGTGGACGTCATATGACGTCCACTTAGGATGGGGAGTGCACCTTGCCGACGTATATTTACTATACGCCGGTAAGGAAGTGGTTAACTAACTGAAGCAGCAGCCTATCACTTTGCTGTCCTCTGTACCATTCTCTACACCCAGAAGCAGCACAGATCATTCTGGAGTGTTTGGGAACAAGGGCATAGGAAGTTACTGGGAGCATTTTTACTTTAAAGGCTAAATGTACCCTTTACATAGCCTGGCCCATGCATACAGTACAGTAGTAAAATACACTGTGCTGTTTGTAAAAAATATTTTTTTAATGCAAATACCATACTGTAGTCTTTGCATGTTGCTTTTGAATGTTTCTGCAGTGCTTTTTGTTGTGCTTTCCGTGTTTTTTTTTTTTTTTACCGCAATTTGCATTTGCTTTTTTTTTTTATATTCACTGTATATACTGTAGCTGGATGCTAAGAAGCCAGCCACTGCTTCCTCAACAAGAAATGAGTCCTCAACTGTCAGTGGGCTTCGCCGCTGACAGCTGAATACCATACCGTGTTGCATGTCCTCAACATGAGGGGGTGCAGTGCTTTGGGGTGGAGGGGCACCTTGTCCCCATGTTAATGGGGACAAGGGCCTCTTCCCCACAACCCTGGCCTGTGGTTGTGGGGGTGTGCAAGCAGGGGGCTTATCAGAATCCAGAAGCCCCCTTTAAAAAGGGGGCCCCAGATGCCTCCCTGCCCATGTGAATGAGTATGGGGTATATTGTACCCCTACCCATTCACCAAAAAAGTAGTGTAGTGTTACAAAAGACAATAGACAGTTTTTGACAAGTCCTTTATTAAAAATGTCTTCTTCCCCACTTCTTCCTCCAGTCTTCTCCTTCTCGCTCTTTTTATTTTCAGCGGGTTAGCGGCGGGAGCAGCGGCGGAGGAAGAAGAACACCAGAGAAAGAAGACCAGAGGAAGAAGAAGACTGAAGGATGGCAGAGCCCCCCGCTCCAAAGCACCCCCTCCCACATATTGAGGGCATGTGGCTTGGTATATTATAAAAAAGAATTGCGCAAAGAGTCATCCAATATATGCAACAATAAACATCTATGTATAAAAAATTGAATAAGAGTCCAAAAAGAACTGTCCATCTAAACTTGTCATCAATTGAAGTAGATAGATGAAAAAAATTCCTCCACCAGGTGAAAAAGAAAGGCAAACAGATGAAGTGCCACCAATCAAGCTGATCAGGTACTCTTACCAAAACTCATGTGTTTACCTATCTCTAGGCAAACAGACAGCACATGCAGAATAGCCTCTGCGGGCTTTAAGGGATGCTTTTCCTCTCCAGCCACCGATCAGGCGTTTGAAACGGGTCTCCCACTTGTGCCACGTACTGCCACCAAGTTAGCCAGGATGTTGACTCCGTATCACATAGGGAAAGGAATAGGACCTCAAATAGTGTAATCCAGTTTTTTAATTGACATATAGCAGATAAAACAAGCCAAATGGCTACTTACATACTTCGATAAAACAAAAGCGCTTTAAAATCAAACAGATGCCGGCTAGTCAGCGTTCCGCCCATGCTTCCGGGTCACGTGGGGCGACGGTGTCACTGCGTCAGTCAGATTACTAGTATCGTAATCCTGCACTTCTGAGTAGGGGGCGCGTGCCATTTTCGGATGATGGATTGAACAGTGCTCCGTGAGATGTTCAAAGCTTGAGATATTTTTTTTATAATCTAACCCTGCTTTAAACTTCTCCACAACTTTATCTCTGACCTGTCTGCTGTGTTCACAAAGGTTCTCTAATAAACCTCTGAGGACTTCACAGAACAGCTGTATTTATACTGAGAGTAAATTACACACAGGTGGACTCTATTTACTAATTAGATGACTTCCACAGGCAATTAGTTCCTAGATTTTAGTTAGAGGTATCAGAGTAAAGGGGCTGAATACAAATGCACGCCACACTTTTCAGATATTTGTAAAAAAAATTGTAAACCATTTATCATTTTCCTTCCACTTCACAATTATGTGCCACTTTGTGTTGGTCTATTACATAAAATCCAAATAAAATACATTTACGTTTGTGGTTGTAACATGACAAAATGTGGAAAATTTCAAGGAGCATGAATACTTTTTCAAGGCACTGTATGAGCCTCTTGCAATTCCTATACAGACAGAAAGGGCAAGACTGGGAGCCAGTCAAATTTTTCAGCATGTAAATGGGCTGACAAGAAGCATGGTGATAAGAGAAGAAATAACTGTCTTCCGCTAAATACTTTACGATCCAATCTGCAGGTCTGGGGTGGAGAGAGGACAGCATTGTATTTCTATAACAGTCTCTAACTGTAAGCCCTCATACACACGGGCGTTTTTTGACGCCACGTTTTTGGGCGGTTTTTGCAGCTCTTCATGTTATTCAATGGCCCCATAAAAACGCCAAGGTTTTTGGGCTGTAGAGGGCATCAGCATTAGCGAGCTGTAAATAGAACGCGTGACCAGCGCATTCAGAGGCTGTAGCTTTTTGGACGCAAAGGCGGCAAAACACTCACTAACGCCGTACCGACGTTA
Source organism: Glandirana rugosa (assembly GCA_018402905.1). NCBI lineage: Eukaryota > Metazoa > Chordata > Amphibia > Anura > Ranidae > Glandirana > Glandirana rugosa. Next base: position 432,662 of record BLSH010257296.1, on the reverse strand, counting down.
ACCGGCATTTTTGACGCCAGTGTTTTCAGGTTAAAAAATAGATGTTTTTTTTAAAGAACGCCTATTGATGCCGACGCTCACTAACGCCGATGCAATACGCCGAAAAAAAGCAGATTTTTTCCCTGACGTCGGGCCCAACATTTTGATTATTTTTTTGCATACGCCCGTGTGTATGAGGCCTAACAGAAGGAAGTGGTGTCATCTAACTTCCTGGATTCAACTGGATGGACAGAAGTAAAAATCATTGGACAAATAAAACAGGTTCCTTGTATGTATTTTATTTAGCAGTTTTCCTGGGGTTCAGCTTTATTGTGGAACTTTTGTGTATTCAAAAAAAAAAAAAAATGCAAGCAGTGAGCCTTTTATTTCATAACAGGCTCTGCTTGCTTCTTACCTGCCTACCTGCTATCAAGTTTCTTTAGATTGTACACTGAACCCAGCATGCACAGCTTTGGGTAACTGGTGTGTACATCCTTCTAGGCCAGCCAATTAACATGGCTAAAGATGCCAAATCCAGTAGACCGGTGGTTCTCAACCCTGTCCTCAAGTACCCCCAAGAAGCCATGTTTGCAGGTTTTCCTTTATCTTGCACAGGTGCTTTAACCACTTCAGCCCCGGAAGGATTTCACACTTTAGGACCAGAGTACTTTTTGCGATTCGGCGCTGCGTCGCTTTAACTGACAATTGCGCGGTCGTGCGACGTTGTACCCAAACTAAATTTGCATCCTTTTTTTTCCCACAAATAGAGTTTTCTTTTGGTGGTATTTGATCACCACTGCGTCATTTCTGATTGCCGCTATAAACAAAAGAGCGACAATTTTGCAAAAAAACGCACATTTCTTACTTTTTGCTAAAATACAAATCCAAAAAAATAGAAAAAAAAATTTTTTTTCAACAGTTTTGGCCGATTTGTATTCTTCCTCATATTTGTGATAAAAAAAAAATCGCAATCGGCGTTTATTGATTGGTTTGCGCAAAAGTGGCCGCGTTTACGGATGATGAGAATTAATTTCTGGGGTTTTTATTTAATTTTTTTTTATTAGTAATGGCGGAGATCTGCGATTTTTAGCGGTACTGCGATATTGGGTCAGACTGTTTTTACACTTTTTTGGGGCCATTGGCATTTATACAGCGATCAGTGCTATGAAAATGCATTGATTACTGTGTAAATGCCATTGGCAGTGAAGGGGTTAACCTGGGGGGGGCGCTGTAAGGGTTAACTGTGTTCCCTCAGTGTGTTCTAACTGTGTGTGGGCTGCCCTGGCAGGGGAAGGGGAGTGATCACAGCTTCCATATAGAGGAAGGCTGTGATCACAGTCCTTCCCCCCTCACAGAACGGAGATCCGTGTTTACTTACACGGACCTCCGTTCTTGCACTCCGCGGGGGGCATCGCTGGTAGCCGGCAGCGATCGAGTCCGCCGCACCCGCTCCCTGGCCCCCCCGGAACACAGTGAGCGCGCGAGCGTGCCTCTGGTGGCGCACACGTGCGCTCACAGTGCTCCATCTGACAGCCGCCGTCATATGACGGCGGTTTGCCTAGCAGAGCCATCTTGGTCGGCAAGTGGTTAAGCAAAAATTAAGAAATTTGGGTTTTTTTGCAAAATTGTCACTCTTATTTTGTTTATAGCGGTGATCAGAAATGACGCAGAGGTGATCAAATACCACCAAAAGAAAGCTCTATTTGTGGGGAAAATAGGACGCAAATTTTGTTTGGGTACAACGTCGCACGACCGCGCAGTTGTCAGTTAAAGCGTCGCAGTACCAAATCGCAAAAAGTGCTCTGGTCCTAAAGCTGGAAAACCTTCCGGTTGATAAGTGGTTAAATACACTTGTTTGCCTGGCTAGCACTGGTTTTTAATAGTCCCTAAAAAAGCATAAAAACAAAAGTAAGCACTCCTAATTGGTATAGGTCCATGACACCAAAAATAAAATGAAGATACAAGATGCATGAAAATGCAAGATTTTCCAAAAGGTGGGTCAACGATGGCAGATTTCTGTCTCATATCTCAGTCCTTTTTAGATAATTTACCTGGAACAAGCAGAATGCAAGCGATTTCATAGAGTAAATTCAGTACTCCTGAGCTACATACTAAAAATATTTTCAAAAAGGAGAGGTTAGCAGTAGATATCATTCTATAAAAAATTATGTATACACTTCTCACTACTTAATAAACCAGTAATCTATTATTCAGGAAATCATTTCTTACTGTGTTTTTCTGCCTCCATTTAATATCTACAATTAGCTCTCTGCTGATTGGAGAGATTGAGCTCCGAGTAGGAGGCGTGCCTGACCACTGCAGAGAGACCATAAGTCCCATCATGCCTTTACCTCTGGGTGTCATGCTTGTGGCTGTCAGAGTCTTGCTATGCCTCATGGGACTTGTAGTTCTGCAGCAGCTGGAGGTCTGCTAATTGCATATCCCTGCTCTACAGCATGCTGGCAGGGGATGCCTTCTGCTTTGTTGCACGTGGAATGTATTTAGCCAATTGAAATTGAAATTTCAGTTGGGCTTGAATGCCTACCCAACCATTAAAAGAGTTCACCCCAACCAGGTTGGGTTTATAACTGGTAGATACTGTATGCATAAGGCAATACTCAAAGAGCAATCAACTTATAAGATTTTGCAAAAACCAGAAGCTTTCCACAATCCTTCTTTGTCTAGGTGCCAAGGCGTCTTTTGATGTTCTCTACCCTACATGTCATGAGCTTTGCCGGAGGATTTATGAAAGCTTTAGCAGTACTATATTTCACACCTAACACCACCATCAGAATCCCATTCAGTATTAAAGCGGTAGTAAACCCATCCATTTAACAGTTTAAAAACCAGTTACATTTCCGGCACGCGCCGGAAATTTAACACTCCCTTTGGTTGTGCTCTAAACCAAACTGTCAAACCATCCAATGGCTGGTGTCATAACTGATCACATGTGCAGCATCATGAGAGTTGTAGATTAAACAGAGGCCACGATGGCAGCTTCCTTGGCTGAAAATAATAGGAGGGTTTACTACCACTTTAACTGCTTAATACAGGGCACTTTTACCCCCTTCCTTCCAGGTCAATTTTCAGCGCTGTTAAACTTTGAATGATAATTGCACTGTCATGCAATGCTGTACCAATATTAAAATGTTATAATTTTTTTCAATCAAATAAAGCTTTCTTTTGGTGTTATTTAATCACCGCTGGGTTTTTTATTTTTTTCTAAAAAAAAAATGAAAAGACTGATGAGGTGGCACTGATAAGATGGCAGTAATATGCAGCACGGACTGACATTTCTGATGAGCATAAAGTGGCATCACTGCTGGACACTGTTGGGGCTGCACAGATAATCAGAGCTGATAATCTGTACAGTCTCCCCTGTGAGGCGATGTCGCTGACCGGCTCTCCTCTCCTCACACTCTATCAGTGTGAGGCAAGAAGAGCTGATAAACAGCACTTCCATGTTTACATGTGATCAGCGGTGATTGGACACAGCCGATCACATGGGTAAAGAGCCATCAGCTCTATAGCGAGATTGGGGTTGCGCGCCAGCGCGGTGAGACACGATGTCATATGTAGTCCCAGAACGAGAGGGTTACTGCCCGTCGTCATTTGTCTATATGGTGGGTGGGAGGAGGTTAAGCAATACTAATGGCACTCCACACCAGGGCTGTCACCTTTCGCTCCTCTTGTTTGCCCTTTCTATTGATCCTCTGGCATCCAGAATACATAGTGATGATAACATACATGGTATCACCAATAAATATTGCCAATATAAAAACCTCCCTTTTACTCATGTCTCCCCCCGTCGATTGGCGAACAAACCCCACCCCTCAGCAGCAGGAAAGTAGACAAAATACCCATGAACAACAGGATACACACTATCCATGAACAGTATACGTGTTACCCATGAGCAGTATACACACACTATCTATGAACAAAATACACGTCCCCGATAAACAGTATTGCATGTCACTCATGAACAGTATATACACTAAACATGAACAGTAAACACAATCTATGAACAGTATATACATTATCCATGAACAACAAGTTGCCCATCACCTGTATACATGTTTTACTCACAAATGGTATGTAGAAGGAGCAGACAATGCCTACCTGGTATAACAGTGCGGGCTAATTCACTATGCCTAGTACAAGTAGGCAGCAGTATAAATACCAGGCAATGCCCAATGGGAGTCCAGACATATAAGTACCTCATTCCCCGGTACCCACCTTGAATTCCACCGGAAGGGTCTTGTTGCAGTGCCAGTGGGAGGACAGCACTGAGCAGGGGAAGTTCAAACTGTTGGTCCTGACCAGCTTGGTTGGGTGGTTTATGATCTCCATGGCTTGGTTGTCGTGTGCCCATAGCCTCGGCACCAGCAGAGCCGCTTCCTGCAGCAAGGGCTTGGGCTGTTACAGGCTAGGCAACGGGCTAACGTTGCTCATCTTGCCGGGTTGTAGGGTGCTAGAGAGCAGGCTGAACCTCCGGCTGGTGCTGGGATCTAGGGGAATATGCAGTATAACATATTTCATAAAGGTGACAGTTAGAGGAAGCCCAAGGTTCAGAGATGGGGAGATAGAAGTGAGCAGAGGAGAAGGGGCGGGGGAGGAAGTTTCAGCAACTTTCCCAGGTGGAGTCTCGGCAAGAAGAGCAATCCCAGTGGGGGAGTGAAGTTGGCCCTGTAAAGCAGGCTGCTCCTCCAGTCTCTTCTCCCTTGCTCTCCGGGCTGCTGTCATCTCTAATCCGTTCTCCGTCCCACTGAATACTCATTGGACACGTATTCTGGGTTCTGAATGACCGGAAGCCAATGCCGATTTGCTGGCATCGCAGGGTGGGAGGACTCGGGACACAGAGCACTGTGCCCTGAGGACAATATAGAACTGGCCAATTGGGGCCTCGGCATGTGGTCACGTGCCTGTGAGGGGGTGATGAACCTGGTAGAAACCTATTAGTCTGGCGCCTCGCACAGCCACACAGCTGGTGCAAGCTGGGGGTCAGTGCAGTGGGCTGGGGGGCAAGGCCCCTGTGCCCCTTGTGGACCGGCAGCTTCACTTTTCAGAGCATGTTACATGTTCCACACATAATTTGGGTGTAACATGCTCCAGATCTGCCCCCCCCCCACATCCCCCCCATCACATTTTAAAAATAGCATGGTTGTGCAGGGCTTCACCCACACAGCCACGTCATTAATTTACCGTGATCTGTGAATGAGAGAACTATAAGTACCATCAGCCATTGTACTATACATAGGATCTGAAGACTCCTGATTGACCAAAGTATCTGCCCGGGGAGGGCAAGTTGTGGGCTAGTCCACTCACCGAACTAAAAGACCAGTGGGGCTCACTGGCAAAAAAACAGAACCTAACCAAAAAAAGAATACCACAGAGAGAGAGGGGTCCAAAAGAACCACTACTGGAGCCACTGGGACATATTAACCCACTCAATTTCAAACAACAATGCAAAAACTGCAAATTTTAGATAAAATAATGGTAAATTTATTGATGAATTACATAAATTTTAAAATGTAAACTCGCATGAAAAACAGACATAAACCATCACCGCCACCAACATGACAACGTTGTCAATTAAAACCACTGTCTAGACATGTGTCATGCATGCAGTCGACTCATACCAAAACAGAAAGCCTGGACAAAGTGAAGGAGTCCTGACCAGACCACTTCACCAGTACAAAAAGACTATGTGAATTGGCATAAAAAAATTAATTGATTAAATAAAGCATCACCTGGTGGGTCACCTAGGTCCAAACTCCCTCAGTGAGTCCAAATTAGGCGTAAATACTAATGGAGATCAAGAAGAGGCCACGATGGACAGGTGGGTATACAAGTGGGAGAAAAAAATTGAGTAGAAAAAAAGTAGAAAAATTGAATAAAAAAAATTGAGTAGAAAAATGCACCTTGGATACTGAGGGTCATATAGTAGTCCAAACCCTGGCCAACAAATGGCAATAAACAAACCACCCCCCTCAGTAATCACAAATTGAACAATGTTCCATAAAAGGATGTGCCTGAACCAAAGTGTTCTTAAATCTTGTACATAAACATCATAAGGTGCATAGAAACCACTGCAGTTTATGGGAGTGGGTATAGATCATAAGCAAACATAGTAGTTACGTAATGGATGTCTTCTCCCACTCAGCATGAAAAATAAACTCCTCCTGATGTCTCCATTGTGATCTGTGCATGCAAGTCTCCCACGTCCGACCGGATGGTCAGGAACGTACACCTTCCATCTCCTGATCAAGCAGCCATGGGCGTTCGACCAAACACGTCCGACCAGGTGGCCACAGACGCCAAACCTCCACATCCGACCGGATGGTCACGGACGTTCGACCTCCACGTCCGACCGGATGGTCACGAATGTACACTCTCTCCATTGTGGCTGATGGCTTGTAATTCTTAAAGAACTGCAGGGATGCCGATGATTGCTCTTGTAGTTCATTCATGAGCCCTGTAGTGTGTAAACAGTCAGCCCTCATCAGAGGTATGGACTGAAAGCTGAAGGGCTTGTCTGCAGGATCCTGATATTGTACCCTTGAGCTGCTAATCACAGGGACAATGCTTTGCAGGCTGCTGAGTGAAAAAAATGATATATGCACATTTTTTTCCTGAACAAATATGTGCATTTACTATTTTTTTCCAAAAAGTGAACTTAGCCTTTAAGTAGCAGGGAGACTCCATTACATGCCTGGGAACTTATATTAAATCCTAATATAGCACTCAATATAGTTGACTCCTTTGCCATTTCTTGGGTTGGAATGATGATTTCCTTTAAGATTAATATCTTTTTCACACTCCATATTAAGGTTCGCTTTTCTGACTTACAGTCACTGCAGCAAGCTAGGTACAAGAGAATTTGGCATCAGAGAAGACCTAGAATAGGCCACAACATACTCCAAGTTAACACTTCTCAAGAGTCTCCAATCTGTTTGGGTACTATTATGCACTTGCATTAGATAATTGGCTGGTCAGAGGGTTCCAAACTTGTTGGGCAGGATGGAATAGTGCATATTCAATTTGTGCCCATCTAGGTGGTTTGTTGTTGTCACCTAAGTCTCCCTCCTCTCCTTACATTGAGCACTATGCTAATCTCATATAATATTTGGTCCTATAGTGTTAAGAAGTGGTATCTGTTTTACCTTCTCTGTTTGCACTCCAATAGTGGGATACTCAGCTTTTCCCTCTAGCCCAAGTACTACCCACTGGAGTCACAGGGGGCTTTACTTTTTAAACTATATACTTCTTCCCATCTCCAATTCCCCCCTGGACCGTGAATCTCTTAAGGAAAAACGCTCCCTATCAAATTAATGGACCTCCCATACCTACAGCTTACTCATTACCTATTGTCACTCTCCACGACCTTGACTTTTCCAGGGCCTTCCTTGTTTGAAAAAGGATGCTACAGGGTTCTACACAAAAATAATTGAGTTCACTGTTTTATAAAAATCTCACTGTATTAATGGATTCTGCTACTCATTCTCTATCAGGCATACATAACCTATTAAGAAAAGGAGTTCTCATTTACTCTATCACCTGAGTGTTGGTCCGATATATGGGAAAATGCTACTTCACATCTATCTACACTCTCACAAGACAGAATATTAAAAAAATTATGATGAAATGGTACATTACACCAATCGGATTTATCTATCCAGAAGCATCCTCACTATGTTGGAAAAGAATGTGGTCAGGATGGATCATTGAGGCTGGATTCACGCTTGTCCGGTGCGAATTCCAGCATGTCTGCTGCCGGGAAGGGGCGGAGCCGCCGTTCGGCAGCTCCTGTCCGTTCCCACAGCGCAGCAGCTGCGGGGGGAGAGATGGGAGAGGGGCCACGCGCAGGGGAAAATATCCCTGTTCAGTGTGGAGTGCATCTCCATGTTAGATGCACTCCCATTGAACTCAACGGGCTGGGAATTCGCACCGCATTGCACAAAAAATGCACACGTTTTTTGTGCAATGCGGAGTGCAAATGCACCGCACATATGTGAACCAGACACATTGAAAACAATGTGTTTTCAAGTGTCCTGCGAATTGGATGCGGTTTAAGCCGCATCCAATTTGCATAGGTGTGAACCCAGCCTTAGTCATATTTTTTGATTTTGCCCTCCTGTTCAAAAATATTGGACTACGGTACAGCTGCTGATAAGGGAACAGTCAGTGGGTAGTTGTACCTATCTGTATCCAACTATAACAAAATAAATACTTTTAATGGATGAGCCTTACAGTGTCAACTATTGTCCATTTATTGCAGAAAATGTAAAATCATGGAAATGAAAAAGTCTAGATTTAAAACAAATTACAACCAATGCTAGAATGACAAAAGTATATTATGGCTAGATTTTGGTACATGTTTTTTCTCACTCTGACAAACCAATCTGAAATCAAATATATGTACCTGAATAATAAAGAAATTGACTATGCTTGGTAAACGCATGTACAATTGAAGCATTCAGCACACTTCTGAGCTGGGAACCCATGATCCCCAATGATCGGGAACTGTAGTGTGAATGACGCCAGATGCTTCATTTGGCATTTAACATGGTTTAAAGCAACAGCAATAAAACATTTAGCCTAATGCACGTATCATTCACCACAGTTCGTCCAGTTGTGTAATATATTTTACAAAATGTTTGATAGTAGGAACAGTTGAGAAAATAACATAAAAAACACACACAAAGTAAATGTCTGTTAAAGAGTATTTTTACAATATCCAAGTATAACCACATTTCAGTAAAAGTCAGGCTACTTTATAAAAAAAAAAACCCACATGTATGAAAAAAAGGGATTTATTTACAGTGCCAGATCCATTTATTTATTTGCCATATGCAGCTCAGAAAATTAAAAATATAAAATACTACAGGCAAGTATAAAGTTATAGTTTACAGTTCCTTATTCTGACATCATAGAAAAGCAATGACAATATTTGTGCACACTACAAACATCAATTCATTGTCACATTGTAACTTTAAAATTGCTTATTGCTCAGAAGATGGCTACACATTTTTATGTGAGGGTTTAATACATATTTTATATTGTAGGTATAAATGTCACTAGGGATCATCTCTCTCAAAATTTTGGTTACCTTATATTCTGTAAGAAGTTTCATAGAGTGTTAAAAGTAATTTGGATGTTTAAAGTGGAACTAAACTCTCTCAATTAAGGCTCTTTTATACAGATCAATTTTGATCAGTTTTTCAGTTAAAAAAAAAAAAAAAAGTGGAATAAAAATACATGAAAAACGCAGACCTTTTAATTCTATGGAATTTTTCACACTGGTCAGCTGCTTTTCTGTTGCCTAATGCTTCTCTGGAGCACTTTTCAAAACCGCAGTTCCCCATTGAAATTAACAAAAAGTGTGTCAGCCCTCGTTCACATTGCAGCAATTAGGCATGTCATTTGACATGTCAAATTGGCGGCAATAGTTGGCAATGGCACCGTCCTAAGCGGTGCAACACCGCACTTCAAAAAGTAGTTCTTGTACTATGTTTTGTGATTTACAGGTACGCATCTGTGTAGAAATCCACACAGATGCCTGTGAAATCGCCGCTGAAATCGGGACTGACATGCGGGAATGAAATGATGCGAGTTCATTCATTCCCGCACTCAGTGTGAACCAGGGATCAAAAGCACATCAAAACTGCGCTACGGTTTGCATTTTTGAGTCACATGTCCATGTTTCACATGTGCATTGCTGGAAGTCAGGCAGCCAGAAAGCGCACCAGAAACGCATATGCTTTTTTGATGCATTGTTTCAGCGAAGTAGTGTGAAATCAGCCTAACATTAAATATTTTTTTATCTTTATGCTGCTAGCATTAGTAAATAGATAGGAAGGTATATTTACTTGTTTTAAACTTTTTTTTTCTCTTTACATCTCTTTAGTTACTTTCTGGCTTCTGGCCTAGGCCAAAATGATCTATCAATCGACTCATCTACAACCAGCCTGTCGTTTTTCCAGAGCGATTAGTGCCGCTGTCTATAGCCGGAAACACTGATTATTCTGAATGCAGGAGTTTTGGTGCGCTTTCTGAAAGAGTGCCACATTTGCAAGATATAATAGAAGTCCGTGGAAACATGCAGCTTACCTGCACTGAACCCGTGCTGCAGGTAACCACAGCACATCAGTGTGAAATCAGCCTTCTAGGGGAATCAGGACAGTAAGAACTTATTAACATTTGCGATTTGGGGGAGGGGGGGGTGGTAAATCCTTATACTTGAAATAGGTTTTTATCACACACCCCCAAGCACTGGTGTAGTGACAGGGGCTGTGATGGCGACCCCGCTCCATACTCCATGGGGCCCATGCAGCCTAAAGATCATATTCTGTTTTACACTTAGACAGGAGAGGACGGCATATATAGGAACGGATCCTCTCCATTTTCCTCCTGCAACCGCTAAAAGCTGGCTTCTTTTCCTCTCCCTCCCTCTGCCATTTAGTGACTGCAGGAGGAAAATGTTCATCATACTATTCAAAATGAAAAATGTGAAATTCTGCACTATTTCATTTCATTGTGTCCCAGGACTGGTTACCAAATCACTTAAGTGGCCCTGGCTCTTCAAAAGGTTGTGCACCCCTGTGCTAGAGGATGTTTTTCAACAAAATAAATCACAGAGACATGGATGGATGGGGGTGTTTGAGTGATTATTAAAAATGAATTAAATAGCGATTACAGTTTTTGGTGCTCCGATACAATTTAGGTATTTCATTTTATCAGTCATACTATTTTCTTATTTACAAGGACAACTGTCATCTATAGAATGTGGACCTTCAAAAAGTACAACACTGACACAACCCATATCATTTTATTAGCTGAGAATTTTAAATAAGACTAGAACTAGGATTGACCAATATTACCACTTTGGGGGACATTTATAAACCTGGCAAACACTGAAAACAAGGCAATTTTCTCTGCTTACCAAATGCCATACTATACAAAAAATGTATTTACCTAACAATATACCACAAAGTGTTCAACTGTGTAGTATAGCTGTAACAATTTAAAATATATGCAGAAATCTCCTTTCTTAACTAGATTTATTATGCAAATGTTACCCTTGTGTCACAGCACCATGTTATACCCACCTTTTTTTTTAATGTTTTCCTAAACAAGGGTAGTTCACAGCCTTAAGGCACTGGCCATCATTAACCTTATTTGAGAGAGAGTGCATGACCTATGAGATATTACTCAAAGTGACTGTATATATTATGCCCGATATGTCAGGCTTGCACCACCAAACAAGCATCTGACCATTTAAAAGCCCTGCTCAATGTCCAAACCGGGCTCCCATATGTGTGAAGTATGCATAATTCTCAGCAAAATTTGCTAGATGCCATATGAGCCAATGCTAAGAAGCTATTTACCAAAACAAAGGTATTAGGGATTTGCGTCTTGTAAAGTGACAGGGGATAATTTGCATCAGTTTACCGAATACTGACCGATAGCAAATTTTGCAACAAAGCTGCCAGGAAAGCAGCCACAATTCTTTCTCACATGAATTTTAATGCATCAGTGTCACTACCATTTTCTTCCAGGTATGGGATCTGAAAATCAAAAACACATAAGAAAACAAAAACAAACAAACTAGCATGTGGTCCAGGACTTCTGACTTTCCTGATCTGCATTCTTGTTTCTGGCCATTGTCTCAAAGTTCGGAGACAGACATTCAACTTGCATTTTCAGAAGATCTGTAATATATGCCTCCATACTTCTCGGTGAAGTTTCCTGTAATTTCACCTTTAGCAAATACCTGACTATAACCACAGCGCTGTATATCTACTTATGAAAGAAGTACATAGGTTTCCAACACTCTTGAGTCATTGTCCAGGTCAGCTGCGACACTTCTTGCCTTTCAAATTCAAATGTGTCGCTGTTGTTGTAAAGAGCAGAAATTGATAGAACCATTGAATAATAGTATTCACACTCCTGTGACACTCATATAAATGATTTCAATAATGGTACTTTCAACTCGCTGACAGAGCTGTACATCTGGATCTACACTCTCTGCCTCCTTGGCAGAGACCGACAGTGTAGAAAGGCAAAATGTGCTTGGTAACTCTTTTGGTTTTTCTTTAAGTTGCTGCAGACCTGTTTAGGAAAAAACAAAAGAAAAATAAATAAATAAATTCCTGCGATAGACTTAATAGGATTTTGCAATGCATAATTAGTCACAACTGAAAGTGTATACATATGTAAAAGCCAGTAATAACTAATCCACATACTTTATAAAATACCTCCCAACTTTTTAAATAAAGAGTTCTTATTCCAAAGTGGTAAACCGTACACACGATGTGAATTTCAGATGGAAATTTTAGTTTGACGGCCTGTCGTCCAAAATTCTTACCGTTAGTATGCTCCTTTTCGACAGCCACTTTTGATTTTTCGTCAGACAAAAGCTGGATGTGCAGGCTAGTAAATATTTGTCGTACGACAACGCAACTTCCGATTTTCGTTCTGTTAGTACGGTTTTCGTATGAAAAAAAAAGGTACGACTGAGACTAAGCATGCTCAGAAATGAAATTAAGTTGCAGAAATACAAAAGTATTCAAAACATTACGTCACTTCTGACGTCGAGTGCAGTATGAAAATTTTTAGATTGTTAGTACGCTCTTCACTTTCGACATGAGACAAGTATCCAACAAAAAACCGACATTCTGTCATCCGAAAATTGGATCATGTGTAAGAGGATTTAGCGTGCATAAGCTCATAGCAACCAAGGATGGGTTTGGGCGTGTTCGAAAACCGAACGTGCCCGATCCCGCCAGGAAGCCAACACTGCAGGCAGCTAATGACAGGCAGTGAGACATTTCCCGATCGCTGCAGATCGGGAAATGTTTCACTGCCTGTGATTCGTGTTGTGCAGTGTCAGCTTCCTGGCGGGATCTGGCACGTTCGGTTCCAAACACGCCCGAACCCATCCTTAATAGCAACCAGATTCCCTTTGCTAAAGTTAAACCCATCCAGGATAGAATGTGATTAGTTCACTTAACCACTTGAAGCCCGCGCTATAGCCGAAAGACAGTGCCCATCAGTGCCACCTCATCAGTGCAGTTCATCAGTGCAAACCATCAGTGCAACCCATCAATAAAAGGAGAAAAATTACCAAAATTTTATAACAAACTATGAAGACATTTTATTTATTTTTTTTCAAAACTTTGGCTTTTATTTTTTGTTTAGCAAAAAATAAAAAACCCAGTAGTGATTAAATACCACCAAAAGAAAGCTCCATTTGTGTGAAAAAAATGATATAAAATGTCATATGGGTACAGTGTTGCATGACCACTTCCCGACCGCGTAACGACTATAAGCAGCGACAGTGTGGCTCTGTCCCGCAAATCGCCGCTTATAGTCATCACTCGCGGGCATGACACTAGGGGGCAAGCGCGTGCCGGGCGGACTGGATGTCCGCTGGCGATCCTGTGAGAGCCAGAACAGGGAACCGTAAACACGGCGGTTCCCCGTTCTGACAGGCGGCATGTCAGAGGTCTACTGATCCCTGTACTCGGGATCAGTTAGATCTCTGGTGCCCCTAGCAGCCCAAGCCCCATACAGTTAAAACACACACAAGGAACAGATAACCCCTTCAGTGCCCCCTGCAGGTTAACCCCTTCCCTACTAATTACATTTATAAAGTAATCAGTGGATATTTACATTTCTGATCGCTGTATAAATGTCATTGGTCCCAAAAAGGTGTCAAAAATGTCCGACATGTCCTCTGCAATATCACAGTCCCAATAAAAATCGCAGGTCGCCGCCATTACTAGTAAAAAAAAAAAATACTGTAAAAACGTCAGAAATGAACTCTCATGGTTTGAAAACGCAGCAAACCAATCAATAAACGCAGATTGAGATTTTTTTTTTTTTACTAAAAATAAGAATATAAATCAGCCAAAACCGATGAATAAATTTGTTAAATTTTTTTTTTTTTTGGATATGTATTTTAGCAAAAAGTAAGAAAAAGGGATTTTATTAAAACTTACCGTAAAATCCTTTTCTCCGAGTTCACTGACAGACGCAGCTCTTCATTGACTTTGTGGGGGTTTTATGTTCGTCCCACTAGGAGTTAACTAGGCAGGGAAAAGAATCAGCTGGCCCCTCCCCTGGGGGCCGTCCTCTCTTCCTATATCAAACCCCCTCACAGTATAGCTCTTCAGTTCGTACACAAGCCATATAGAAACAGAGCCCAGAGGGGTGGGTGCTGCGTCTGTCAGTGAACTCGGAGAAAAGGATTTTACGGTAAGTTTTAATAAAATCCCTTTTTCTCCTTAGGTTCACTGACAGACGCAGCTCTTCATTGACTTTGTGGGGACGTCCCCAAGCTGTGTCAAAAAAGAGGGGTGGGTAAACGCTAACAACTGTACCCAACTGAACCTCTGAAGAGGCGCCAGTCCCGCCTGCAAAACTTTGCGGCCAAAAGCAGCATCCGAAGATGCAAACACATCAACTTTGTAAAACTTAGTGAAAGTGTGAACCGAGGCCCACGTGGCCGCTTTGCACACCTGGGACACCGAAGCCTGGTGTCTGAAGGCCCAGGAAGTACTAACCGCCCGGGTAGAGTGAGCCGTGACCGGAAAAGGGGAAACCTTGCCCCGAACAGAATACGCATGAGTCACGGTTTTTCTAATCCAATGAGAAATCGTAGCCGAAGAGGCCGCCAATCCTTTACGCGGGCCCTCTGGCAGAACAAACAAGGCGTCAGCTTTTCGAAAAGGAGCTGTAGCAGCCAGGTACACTCATAAGGCCCTCACTACGTCCAAGGCGTGCAACTCAAACTCCTTTTGGGTGCTATGGACAAGGGCACAACGAAGGCAGGACAATATCTTCATTGATGTGAAAAGAAGAGACTACCTTCGGAAGAAAAGAAGGAGAGGGTTGCAAGACTGCCTTATCCGTATGCAGTACCAAATAAGGAGACTTGCACGATAATGCAGCTAATTCCGACACCCGTCTGGCAGAAGTGATGGCGACTAAGAAGGCCACCTTCTGCGACAGAAGTTGTAAGGAAATCTCCCTGAGTTTCTCATAAGGTGGTTTCTGAAGAACAGAAAGCACCAGATTCAGATCCCACGTAGCCATCGGAGATCTTACCCGAGGCGCCACATGTCGCACACCTTGTACAAAGGTACGAATCAGAGAGTGCGAGGCTAAAGGTCTCTGAAAGAGAATGGCTAAGGCCGAAATCTGGCCCTTGAGGGTACTCAAAGCCAAATTCTTATTCAGGCCTTCCTATAAAAAGGTCAGGACCCTGGACACGACATAAGAGCGGGGGTTATAGCCCTCCGCCTCGCACCAAGCAACGTAAGCCTTCCAGGTGCAGTGATAGATCTTACGAGAAGTACACTTGCAAGCTTTTAACAGTGTAGGGATTACGGAATCGGCGACTCCCCTATCCCTCAGCACCTGGGACTCAATAGCCAAGCCGTCAAAGCCAGCGAGGGTAAAGCAGGGTGCAATATGGGTCCTTGAGACAGAAGATCGTCTCGCATCGGGAGCCGCCAGGGGGCGTCTGCCACCATTTGCACCACGTCGGCGTACCAGGTGCGCCGGGGCCAATCTGGGGCCACCAGAATTGTTGGTATCCCCTCCAGCATTATTCTGCGTACCAATCTCGGGAGCAGTTGTATCGGAGGGAAGGCGTACAGGAGACGATAATGGCTCCAGGGGGCCACTAGAGCGTCCGTGGCCACTGCCAACGGTCCCTCGTTCTGGACACAAAGGTTCTCACTTTGTGATTGAACCGGGACGCCATGAGATCCACATCCGGCGTCCCCCATCTGTGGCAAATCTGATTGAACACCTCCGGGTGGAGGGACCACTCCCCCTGGTCCAGCTTCTGGCGACTGAGAAAGTCCGCCTGCCAGTTCTCCACACCTGGAATGTAAACTGCTGAGATTGCCGGAACGTGAAGTTCCGCCCAACGCAGTATCAGAGCTGCCTCTGCTGCCGCCGCTGGGCTCCTTGTGCCGCCCTGATTCACATACGCCACCGCTGTGGCATTGTCCGATTGAATTCGGATCGGATGGCCTTGCAATCTCATTGTCCAATGAAAAAGACACAGTCTGATTGCTCTCAGCAGGTGAGCCTCCTGGGCCGACCAACGGCCCTGGGCTGATAGCTGCCCCAGGACTCCACCGCAGCCCGTCAGGCTGGTGTCTGTGGTGATTATCATCCACTGAAGAGGCAGGAACGACTTCCCCTGAGTTAGGGCCGAGTCCCGAAGCCACCAGATCAGAGACGCCCTGGTCTGGGGGCTCAGCTGGATAGGAAGGTCCAACGACCGATGGGACTTGTCCCACTGAGTCAGGATTGCTCGTTGGAGAAAACGAGTGTGACTCTGGGCAAAAGGTATCGCCTCGAACGATGAGACCATGAGCCCCAGCACCCTCATACAGAACCGTAATGAAGACCGAAGGTGCGACAGAAGGGTGCGCACAGCCGACTGTGAACACTGCAGTTTTTTCGGAGGGAGGAACACCTTCGCCTGTTCTGTGTCCAGAATGAGACCCAGATACTCCAGACGGCGGGAAGGAGACACTGACGACTTCTTCAGGTTTAGTAACCAGCCGAAGTCCAGCAGGGATGCCATCGTGATGCCATCGTGATGCTCACATTCTCCTCCAGATCCGAGCCAGAGTCCGCTCGCAGGAGCAGATCGTCCAGGTATGCCACTATGGCAATGCCTCTCTGACGCAGCAATGCCAACACCGGGGCTAGCAACTCTGTGAAGACCCGGGGTGCGGAGGTCAGGCCGAAGGGCAGAGCCACAAATTGAAAATGGTGATCCCCTACTGCGAACCGCAGGAAACGCTGATGTCGTGGATGGATGGGTACATGGAGGTACGCATCCCTTATGTCCAACTACGCCAAAAATTCCCCCTGGTGAAGGGCGGCCACAACCGACCGAACAGACTCCATCTGGAACTTTCGCGTCCTGACGTACCTGTTCAGGGCCTTCAGGTCCAGGATGGGCCGAAATCCCTCCTCTTTTTTGGGTACCACAAAAAGATTTGAGTAAAAACCTCGAAACCTCTCTCCTGGGGGAACTGGTACAATCACCCCTTGGTCTGAGAGGGCCTGTACCACCTCGGAGAGGACCTTCCTGCGATCCTGCGGGAGGCTTAAGTTTGAAGGGAAGAACCTGTCTGGGGGTAGAGAGATGAACTCTATCCTGTACCCGGTGGACACCACCAACCCATCAGGCTGAGGAAGACTTGTCTTCCGTCTTTTCTGTTTTGCGCTGCCACTACCGTCTACCGGCCCCTGCAGCGACTTTACCGGAACGGGTCCCTTTACTTGCCGCGCCCATGGCGCGAAAAAGCTTCTTCTGACCCGAAGGAGAAGGCTCCTGTCTACGTCGAAACTCACGCCTGCGGGGCTCCGGAAGGAAGGTACTCTTACCCCCCATGAAATCCTTGATGATTTCATCAAGACGCAAGCCAAATAGACGCCCACCCTGAAAAGGGAGGTCAGCCAAACCTCTTTTGGAAGCGTGGTCACCCAAACCTTGGAGTAAAAACTCAGCCTTCTGCGGCGCCTCCATCAGGCGACCGCCTTCTAGGTCCTTCATGAGTTCTTCCATGCATTCAGATAGATGCTGTGCCGCCATGGCCGAAGCCAGAGCCGGTCGCACAGCAGAGCCCGCGCTCAAGAACAGGGACTTCAAAAGTGCCTCTGTCTTTCTATCAGCGGGATCCTTGAAGGAAGGAGTCCCTTCCATAGGACTAGTAGTCGCCTTAGTGAGGCGTGCAATTGGCGGATCCACCACAGGTGATTCCCATTTCTTTAGGAAACTCTCCTCAAAGGGATAGCGAACAGCAAAACGTGTTGTCAGTGAGGAGGAACGCTGTGGGCGCTGCCATTCACGATATAGGGAATGGTCAAAAAATTCATTGTAAGGATAAGTCTTGGGGGCCCTAGAAGATCCGCACACATACGCAGCATATCGTGATTCACCATCGTGATCCAGCTGCAACTCAGTGCGAATGCCAGCGATAATTGCGGCAACTAGTGCTGTATCTTGGTCAGCTGCTGGCCCCTGCAGCTGGTTCAGAAAGGCCCCTTGATCAGATTGCGTTGCTGCTGATGCCACCTCAGCAGGTTCAGCAGGGAGATCTGCCATAGCTTTTCCCAGAGAAATGACACAGGAATGGAAGGGGCGCCCCCACACAGCCACACACCCACAGGCCTTATCACAGCACCCCGCCACAACCAGCACCCAGAGGGAGCCCAGCTATACTTGCTGTTCCGCTGCCTTGTAGTGCAGATCGTCAGGAAGAGCTGCCCGTATCACCGCCGTTCCTGAGAGGAGGGAGAAGCTGCAGCCACGTGTAGATTTTGCAGAGCATGCAGTCAAAATGGGCGCCGTGAAACACTAGAGGCCGAACACACCTTTCAGGAAACGTGCAGTACCGAAATTGGGCGCTCCGAGCGCTAGAGGGAAAGCCCCATAGTCTTAAAATGTCCGCGGCTACGGCAAAATGGCGGCGGTCCGCCACAAAATGGCGGCCGGTCGCCGCATGGAGATCCGGACGAGAACGCCGAGACGATCGCGGTGGTGCTGGGGGGGGGGGCGGGGTGTGTCAGGGGGCATGTTGGAGAGCTGTAGAGTCCCACCAGTGGCTACCCCAGGACAATTGTCGTGAAAATCACTGAGTTGTGTGCCGGTCGTCGGGCCCCCTTCATGCCCCTAAAAAGGGGGGGGAAGGCAGGGCGCTCACTTACCAGTCCGACGCCGTGGTAGCCACCCAAACGCAGACTTTCCGCCCTTGATGGCGGTATGCTGCAGGCCCAAAGTCGCCCTGCTGAATCGCATCGGTAAAGGGGACCAACAGGGGTATTTCACCCCGGGCCGCCCGCACAGAATGGGCAAGATGCGGCGGGTCCCCCACAGCGGGACTGGCTTTGCATCATGTTGGCCAGGTCGGGGAAAGTACAGAGCTCCAGGACTCTCTATGCCCCGCCTGGCTTCTTGATAGTAGATCATCTTGATTGTAGTAAAAAATAAGTAAAAAATAAAAGTAAAAAGTGGTCACAATAGGACCGCAGTTCCCCTATAGAAGGGAAGCCAGGTCAACTCCTTGCGAACTAGGCATTGAAACTGAAGAGCTATACTGTGAGGGGGGTTTGATGTAGGAAGAGAGGACGGCCCCCAGGGGAGGGGCCAGCTGATTCTTTTCCCTGCCTAGTTAACTCCTAGTGGGACGAACATAAAACCCCCACAAAGTCAATGAAGAGCTGCGTCTGTCAGTGAATGCAAGGAGAAATATTGTTTTTTTTTTTTGCAAAATTTACGGTCTTTTTTTTGTTTATAGCGGTGATCAGGGATGACGCAGAGGTGATCAAATACCACCAAAAGAAAGCTCTATTTGTGGGAAAAAAAGGACGCCAATTTTGTTTGGGTACAACGTCGCAGTTAAAGCGACGCAGTGCCGAATCGCTGAAGTGGTTAAAGTGCGACAGCACTGGAAGCTGAAAATTGGCCTGGGCAGAAATGGGGCATAGGTACCCAGTAAGCAAGTGGTTAAATGATAAGTTCACCTTTTAACAAACAATAAATGTACATTTTTTGCAGGTAAAAAAATGTGTATTTACTATTTTTTTGTTTTAGGAGCCTGGAAAGAATTGCAGCAGCAGCAATCAGCAGATCGCTGATGCCATGCAGGTCTCCTGCAGACTGTCAGTGTAAGCTGTCTGCCCCCATACATTGTATGTTTTACACTGACAGGAAGAATCAGTGAACTTCTAGAGTGCTCAACAGCGCTGTGGTAGTTTACTGAGAACTACAAGCCGACAGACGCAGGGGGGGGGGGTGAATGTGTGGAGAGAAGCTTCCCCCCCGATCGCTGCCCAAACGGGGAGTACGGGGGCCAGTACATTTGTAACATGTTACAAAAGGTGAACTTCTGTTAAGTCAAATATTTCGAAATTTTATGGCAGTAAAGGTGTGATAAAAATATGATCATGACCGAAAAGTTCTTTAACTGACTTTATTGCCAATATTCAACAAACACATTTTGGAGTTCTAGAGAAAACAAAGTCTAAATTGGTGAGAAACTAAATGGTTACCATTAAAAACACCTTTTCATTTACAAACAAACGAGAATGCCAGCCAAAATCATCATCATTTTTGGCATCTCTTACTTTAAATATTACTAAACAAATTTCACATTCTATGCTATGAAATAGTAAGATCAGTTCTAACACCATTAAATTAGCTCTATAGTCCATTTTTTTTACCCCAATGCATTATCTGCATTAAGGTAAAAAAACTCTCCATTACCTGTCCTACCCATCCCCGCTGCTAAACACTTACCTGACTCCTATCACTGCCCAAGCGCCGTCTCAGCTGCAGGACACTCATCCCACCACCTGGTCCTACAGGAGATACTGAGAGCTGTGGGAGCCATAAGCTCCTGCTGCTGTCAGTGAAACTCCTGTGAGGAAAGGGGGGTGTGGCTTGCCGATGATGTGTGTGTGTGTGTCTATGGATGCACATAAGCTGGCTCAAAAGAACACATGCACGGGCGCACTCTCAGCACCAGGCTTTCTCAGTAGAAGGTAGAAGCAGACTGCCTAAGAGGCGGTAAGGGACCTTTCTGTGCAACATCAGGAAGCAGGAAAGTATAAACTTTAATATAAAAAAAAAAAAAAAAACACAAAGCATTATAACTTTAACCCTTTTCCTGCTGCCAACAGACATTGGTGGCAGCAGGGGATTTTATACACACTCCCAGTGACTACAGCCGCCAGAAGTGTGTGTAAATCTGACAAGGCAACTGCCAGCTCTCAGGTGAGCAGCTGCACAGCCACCAGATCGCTTCTACACACCCTGGTAACAGCTGGGGGAATACCTAATGCAGAGTGATCTGCACTGCATTAACTTAACTTGAGAACACATGAGACATCAGGGGTCTTTTAGAACCCTGATGTCTCATTAAGTACTTCCCACCTGGCCATTGTACATGTACTGCTCTAAAGAATGTATATCCTGTCAGAAGCATGCCCTCAGGGGCACACAGCGACGTGATATGTGACCAATATGTTCACCGGACACAGGAAATCACAGACCGGGTACAGGGCTACTGTGATTGGCCATGGAACCAGGTTATCGATGGGACCACTCACAGTAATCACATTACCTATAGTAAATAATGGCGGTCATCCATGATGCCATTGTTTACTACTGTGATCGGCCATGGAACAGTGCCAATCACACCCTGTACTATGTGACAGCTGTTGTCAATCACATATATAATAGCAGTACTCAATGGCAGCATGAATGCAGTGTTACAAAAAAATGATTGCTTATACAGTCATGATGGCTGTATAAGCAAATCACACAAAAAAAAAAAAAAAAAAAAAAAAAACACTCCCCCAGCGCAGTACAGTGTCACTATGGTGACACCGCACTACTATAGTTATAGTATATGGCTGTGATCATGTACAATGGCTGGTATCAATGTATGTCAGCCAAGCCATTGACTCTGATTATTGCCACAGCAGTGCAATCTCACCAGACCACTGCTGCTAGTCAGTGTTCCTAATCACTGGCACACCTGTCCCAGTGTCCCTGATCAACACCACACCAGTCAGTGTCACCACAAGGACTTTGTATGTGCGATGTTTTCTGAAGAGCCATCCACGTTCGTATCGCTCTTCAGAGAGCATTTTACAGGCAGTGAAAAGGTGTTGTATCGCTGCCTCCTCATCTCCAACAACTTGGACCCCACGCACATTCACCTTCATGGGTCAAAATCAGCAGGCCTGCAGGGGGTATAATTCCTGCTACAGATGTGAAGTAAAGCATGTGTACAACCCTCCCGTCGCTACCTCTGCAGATAAAGGGGGTAGATGTTGAGAGGAGGTAAAACAGTGGCTCAACAGATAGGTATTACTGCCCCCCCCCCCAAATCAGGCCAGCCTTGTACCACTGTTCTCTAGTGTACTGTAACTCGGATATCTCCCGGATCTTATCCCTAATCCTTCCTTCCTCCACACCTCTATAGGCTCAATGTCATGTGATCTCTTGTCACC
>BLSH010257296.1:389132-410617 GCA_018402905.1 Glandirana rugosa | reverse complement strand
TGCCCCCCCCCCCCCCCCCAAATCAGGCAAGCCTTGCACCACTGTTCTCTAGTGTACTGTAACTCGGATATCTCCACACCTCCTTCCTTCCTAATCCCTATTCTAGGCAACCCGGTCTTTCCCTTGGGCACAATAGATGGTCTATTAGGTAACCTCATGGAAAACAATAAAAGCCAAGCGTCTATTTCAGGTCAATGGACCTTGATCCCTGCACCTCTCCAATGGGTCCATTTTGCATACCACGATGGAGGGCCTGCAACTCCAGCTTTTCTCATCTTCTCCTCCACCTTTTCCAGAGCCTTAACCACTCTCGAATCCGTATGCCCCTCCACAGGGCAGTTCCACCATCCTCCTACTTATGCACATTCCCACCTTTCCCAACTTTGAGACAACTTTTGGGCACCATACAATTTCCAATGGGAAAAAGACCTATATCGGGAGTTCTTAGCTTCCCAAATGAACAAAATACTACACTTCTCATTGAAGTCACCCATTTCCACTAGACTCCAAGAAACGAATTTCAAAATTTTAACTCAATAGTACAAAACCCCTGACATTCTCCAGAGAACTTTTCCTGAAGTGCCCAATACCTGCTGGAGATGTAAAGAGGCAAATGGTACGCTGCTCCATGTCTTTTGGTTGTGCTCTGTTATAGAACTATTCTGGATTCAGGTTAGGGAAAAGTCTCAAAAATTCACCAATTTCACACAATCCAGCTTTCTGTCTCCTGCACCTATCTTCCATACCCACAAAGACCTATTGAAAATCTATTTTACGACATTTGCAAACACTGCCAAAATCTTAATTCCTGCACAATTGAAAAGCCTCTCTCCCCATGTCCATCCAACTATGGGCAAACAAAGTAGAGGAAAATCAGACAACTTGAGGATCTGATCCTATCGAGTCAAAACCAGAATATGTATGAGTCAAAAGGACTTCCCTGGGATGTTTTTACATTCTCAACTGGCGGACAGGCTATACTGTTTGGAGGAGACTCAGGGCAATAATTGGCCTTGGTCTTGTCCTGATGCCCTAGCCATGTGCCCCCCCCCCCCAATCCACCCTGTTCTTCCCCTACTTTCCTCTAAACCCTTTGCGCACTGCTAGGGCACATTACTTCTAGCTGTGACCTAAATCTCAAGTCTCATATCCCCAGATTCCCTCTTACTACATTTATTTTGACTCTCGTGGGTTTGCAGGTATCCCTAACGTCTTACCCAGACACTATCTATATGCAATGGGTTGTATTTGCCATTCCTTGTTGTATGACATTGATATATGTTACTCATTGTATCACGACCATTACTTTGTGTATATAATTCCAATACCTGTTTAAATTATATTTTAAAAATATAAAAAATAATGTAATAGTATTCGCCACTAGTGCATTCCTCTTTTTTGCCTCTAAGTTTTATAAAATGAAGCACTAATAATAGTATAATCAAGAATCTTTGACTCACGTGCAATAATTGGGTCAACATCTCTTGTCTGTGTGGCCACATTTGATGCACAGACTTGTCCTACTTGTATTAACAATGACATGGTGTCCTCATACAGTGGTGGAAATGCTTGGCAGAAGGATACTAAGCAGGGCAAGGTTGGCATGAAAAATATATAACGCTTAGCTTGAGTTAGTACTGCAAACAAAAAGAAGAAAATTTGTGTTTAGAAATTCTAGTAATTGCTTTAAGATTTTACAGGTAAATACGCTGATTTTGTATTTTGGCAAGAGAGAAAAAAAGATTGTTGTGTGTGTGTGTGCGTGTTTGTTTTAGGCCAAGTTGTCCTAGGCTTGGAAAATTTTACTTTAAAAACTTTTGTATATTCAGTGCTATTCTTCTCTGTATTAATTGATTACATACCATAAAACATTAACAGTTTACAGTTCAGCCTGAATGGGCACAAAAGCCTGAAAATCCATTTCATACCCATACATTTGGAAGCATTAAAGAGGAAGTAAACCCTGATGGGTTTTACTTCCTCTTTGTCTCTCCCGATTACCCTGCAATATAAAAGCATAATAGACTAGTATGCTTCGCACACCAGTCTATTATGTGACACTTACCTGCCATGGAAACCCGCGATGTCCCCACTCCAGGAAGCGTCCATTTTCGCCGCTCTTCCTTTCGGGGGGCCGTGGACTCCGGCTCTGTGATTTGCCGAAGCTGCGTGACGTCACTCCCGCACATGCGCGCGGGAGCCGCCAATCGCGGCACGCCGTCAGTGAAGAAACGGCACAGAGGCCGTTTCCGCATTGCGCATGTGCCCGATGATGTGGGCACATGCGAATACACTGCATGTCTTCTGAACCGTGCAGGTTTGGGAGATATGCAGGGAACCTACAGGTAAACCTTATTATAGGCTTACCTGTTAGTTAAAGTAGTTGTCAAGATTAGACAACCACTTTAAGAGCTTGAAGACAACTTAATCACCGCTGGCAAGTCTATTATTTGAATCCTCCCTTTCTTTCTGTGCTAAGTGTACAGGTAACCCTAATAAGATTGGGACTTGAGATCTGGCAGAGAAAAGCATCCTATCTACATTAGGCTAAAACATCGAAACATTTTTGTGGGATCCCACTGATTCAACAGGGCAAGAGCATCTGTTTTTCTGAACCCACGCCTAATTATTACCTGCACTCTGGCACAATAAGTGTGTATCTGTAAGTATATGCAAACCTGACAAACTTTACATTATACATAACATAAACCATACATAATGCACACCACATCAAGCACAAATATTACTATACAGAGTACAAATATCATCACAAATATACAATATACACCATGTCTTACACAATGTATGTTGCACCTTCACTTTACAAATTGCATTCCACACATCATACACATTCCCCACATTATACACAGCACATACTAAATATATTACAAACTGCACCAACCCCCACATCACACACTCACCCTTGTACCATTACAGGGGTTATAAAAGGTAGAAGTTTTTTCATCTTAATGCATTAAGATAAAAAGCCTTCTGTGTGCAGCAGCCCCCCCTAATACTCACTTGAGGTCCCTCTAGCTCCATCGATGTTGTAAGAATGTCTCGGCCGTCCGGGACTCCCCTCATTGGCTGAGACAGCCACGCAGCACCATTGGCTCCCGCTGCTGTCAAAGTCAGTCAGCCAATGAGAATAAAAAGGGGACGGGGCTGGGCCACAGCTCCATGTCTGAATGGACACAGGGAGCTGTGACTCCGCTAGTGCCCCCATAGCAAGCTGCCTGCTGTGGGGTCACCAACAGAAGGGAGGGGCCAGGAGAGCCGAAGAGGGACACGAGAAGAGGAAGATCCGGGCTGCTCTGTGCAAATCCTCTGCGCAGAGCAGGTACGTATAACATGTTTGTTATCTTTAATTTTAAAAAAATAAATAAATAAAACACACAAGATTTTACAATCACTTTAACTGTGATATTTCAGGCACTCAGGTTATATTTAAAGCCTTCAGAGCCTATTCGCTCCAGTAATATAAATAGGAAGAACCGGCACTCTGGAATGCATCCAATTGCTTTATTCAGTTACCTTGTAACTTGGTTTTATCTGAATAAAGCAATTGGATTCCAGAGTGCCAGTTCTTCCTATTTATTTTCTTTTCAAGTGTTTGTGACGAGTGGAAGGACGTCTGAACCTGAGCACCTGGAGTGGAGTTGCCAGTGAGGCCTCATGCACACAGGATGTTTTTTTGACTGTTTTTCAGCAGCCGTTTTCAGCTGAAGATGTTTTTTTCTACAGTCAATAAAACCTCCATCATGTTATCCTATGTGTTCATGCACACACAGGCTGTTATCAACTGCTTTTAGCAGTGGCGTTTTTGAGCTGTAAAAAAAACCCCAAGAGCTGAGGGTTTTTTTGGACTGTTTTCAGCTGTAAAAACGTCCAAACACTAAAAAACTTCCAAAAACACTCAAAAACGTCCATCCCCAACGTTTTTGGACATTTTAGACCAATTGAAGAAAAAAAAAACCCCTGGCCCTTTAAAAACGGGAAAAAAACGCGAAAAAACGCCGGTAATATAATGATGGTAAAAGCTGAAAACATCCCTGATAAGCTACTGACGTTTTTTGGCTGTTTTTTTTAAAGTCCTGTGTGCATGAAGCCTTACAATGGGAGGTTCTCACAGCCAGAGCGGTGCCTTTTGTGTGTATGCTATTCTCTCCAGGTCCTATAACTTAGTGGGTGGCCAGTGGCTTATGCTACATTACTAATAGCAGCTCCCTTCACCACTGGAGGCTGCCAGCCTCTATTGCACTCAGTAGACTAGTAGTCATTGTTTAGGTACTGTTTTTTGCCCTCTATTAAAATACCTCTTCACACTAAAGCCTAGTACACACTAAAGGTTTTTTTCATTCAACGAAAACAAAACTGAAGAGCTCGGGAGGAGATCCTGTACCAACGATCCGATATTAGTACAGCAATCTCCCCCACCGAGCTATTGTATTCTGACAGGGGATTATTTGGTAGATAGGCCAACCATATGATTGGAAACTGCATGCTGCAAAATCCAAATGTTGTACATCTAGATGGGAAATTAAAAATATATAAAATGCAATACATGCATATGCTCATCTTACTATATAACATATTACACAACCTACTACAATAATAACACACATGCAAATATATTTACCTGTGAGCAAGGTCCCCATGACATTAATGGCTAGACGTGCCATGCTAAGAGATTTTGGTAAAGCATACTGGATGCATAGGTGTGAAAGAAGCTGTATTGCAAAGATCTATAAATCAATAAAACAAATCCATATCACTCACATAGGACTATATAAATGTCATTATTCACAATCAAGAATATATTAAAAATGAAAGCTGTGACTATTTTAGCTTTAGTAAACTGCAACTTGGACTTTATGTAAAGCTGGCCATACATTATACAATTTTCTTATTCAATTTCCTTTAGATTTACCTTCAACTATGTAGTACAAGGGCATGTGATTGCATACCAATTGAAAGTGTTTAGGTTTGACCTCATATTATATGATTTTGTTAAATGTAAAGGAAAATTGTACAAGAACATTGTTTAAGGTATAACCAGCCCAGGGCCGCTGATAAGGCAGTAGAACTGGCCCTCCTGTACTGGGCCCAGGATCTATAAGTTCAACAGGGGTCCGGGTATGGCACCCGACAAGCAGGGGGGCCTGTTCTACTGCTCTATCAGCCGAATGCTGATACACACGATCCAAAAATCCAGATTGTCCACCTTTATTCGCTTGCTAGTCGCAAGTATGAATTGAAGAGGTTACTAAAGTTAGGAAAATTCTCCTATGACAGAATAAAAAATTCGGAAGTGATGTAATGTGGTGTAGTGTATTCGTATTGTATTTTTGAACTACAACTGTATTGAATAAATGAAAATCGTACGATTTGGTATCGTATGAGAAAAATTTTCATGCTTGTCTGATTGGATAATATTTCATAAACTGTTGTGATCGGCTATCAAAAGCTGTGTACCAACGGTCAGATTATCGTATGATCGCTTCGAAATCTGTATTTTTCATAAGATTTTCGGATCGTATGTACTGGCCATAAAATGTATAAAACAGGGAGTGCTCCAAGAGTAGCCTTAGATGTCACTTGCTTGACACAAGACAGCATAGCACTGCAGGATAGGAGTCTATGTCCCGATCTTGATCATTACAACTCCAGCTCAGGGTGGACTGCAGAGGGTCCCAGCTTAGCCATAGTTGTAAAGATAAAAAGATTGGGACACAGACTCCTATCTGCAGCGCTATGCTGTATAAACCTAAATGCGGTCCTGTGTCAAGCAAATGACACTTTTCAGCCAGAGCAGGTCTGATAATACTCCTTCACTTTCCAACAGCAATTCCCACTTTCTCCACACATGACTTTAGCTGTATACAAATTTCTAGTTCTTGCTATATACAACCGCTGCTCAATCACTGGGTTTTACCCCCCCCCCCCCCCCACAACTCACAATTGAAAAAAAAGTCCTAGGGGCTCATTCACATTTTTTATGGCTGTGGGAATGATGTTTTTTTCATGTGGATGTCACTCTGTTACGCTGCAGGTCCTAATTTGATAGATTTAGCAGAAATTTTGTAAGTTATGTGGTGTTCGTGTCCGCTAATAATGATTTTAGTGCATTTTTATTGTTTTGATGTTTTCTGGGGGGCCCAGGCAAATAGGCTGTACGGGGCCCCTTTATTTCTAACAGCAGCCCTGGGCCAGCCTAAGACATTTACAGGTTCTTAGCAGCCTGAAGATCTAGGTACTTGGTTATGTTATCTCTTCTGCATTTTGAGCCTTCCCTTTAGGAGAGGTCACATGGCCAAGGGTCAAGGCTATCAGACATATAATCAACATGAAGGGAGTCAGTGCCAACCTTTTCTCCAGGAAAGTGAAGGATTTAAGCACCTCTCACCCTTTATTTCGGCAAGATTTGTAAAAGCTATGACATAACATTTGAGAGCAAGACTGTTTTAATTGGCAACTTAACTAAAAACTAAATGCAAAACTTTAATTTGCATGGGGGTTTATAAAAAAAAACATGATGGATATGGGTAGATGGAGAAGGGGGGGGGGGGTGTTGGTTTTGCCTATAAAACCATGAAAAATGTTTAATAAAAATGTACCCGATTAAAAAGCACATGATAAATAACCAACATTGGTATGTAAACTCACCCCTGTATGAAATAGATTATTAATATAGCACAAGGAGTATGCCAAAATAAAATATTCTGTCAAAGTATAAATAAATTCAATAATCCAGAAAATTACCTGTTTCTCCAATTCTGGCTGAGCTATGAGCTCAGGTATAAAATCCAGACATATGTGCATTGATGGTATGCCAGCAACAGTCAGGGGTAACAGCTGACAGGGGTAGCCCTGTGGGAAATAAAACCTATGAGCAAATGTAATTGACATCAAATAAGGAAACAGTTTTAGACTGGCTTCACACTGTCCTTTGGGCAAAACGGAGCTAACCCGCTCTTCTCGTGTGGGTTAGCCGCATTTCCCATAGACTTCAATTATGTCCCATGGTTTTGGTGCACTTTCAGAAAGCACACCAAAATTGATAAGACTGAAAAGATATAATTGAAGTCTATTGGAAAGAGCAGCTAACCCACACGAAAGCTGTGGGATTAGCTGCATTTTGCCCAAAGTGCAGCGGGACAGTGTGAAGCCACCTTTACTAAATTTGGGTAAAAAGAGGAACTTTTTACCCACTGGAAACTCCTTTGCTCGTCCACTGAGGGAATCAGCTTAAAGCGGTAAAATAAAAAAAGCCGTTACATTTTCCTGCTTTTTGCAAGGGTATTGCATAGAGAGGCCCTGAAAGTCCTCTCCTAGGGTCCTTCGCCAGAACGCTTAAAAAGACCAATTTAACTTTCAGAATAAATTGGCTAAATACATTGCAGGTGCTTTAAAACAAAAGGTGTGCAAAATATTGCAGTTTTCTTTATAAATCCGCCTTAGCTGAATAGAAAAGCTTGCCCCTGCCAGCATGCTGCACAGAATGACCCTTGCTCTATGTGGGAATGCAGTGATCTCTATGCAGGAGTCTGACACTCCCCCTGCTGAACTAGAGCCAAAGCTCTCCAATCAGTATAGAGCATGAACTTTGTTAATTGCAGTGCTATAGGTCTTACTTTGTAGGGGGCATGTCAAATCTATGCAACCAGATCATTGCTTCTCCACAGTCAGCAAAAGTCCAGCTCTTCAGCTGCTGTCATCTGACTGGCTTTTCTCTACTCAGACTGAGGTTGATTTAGAAAGAAAAACTAAGTACACAGATTCTTACACTTCTATACATCCCATGCCTTCTGCATCCTTTTTTTACATATCAATAAGAAAAAAGTCTATTTAAAGCCAAAAGTAGGGAAGGGTTAGAAACACTGGTGTGGTTTTTATCGCTATATGTGCTCCTGCTAGGGAAATGGTCCTGCTGATAAACATTAGTAAAGAAAATTATGGTAAGTCCAGACTTATGGCTGCCACTTAAACAGGAGGCGAGCTGGAATCTTCCAAAGGAGACACCAGTTCTAGCGATGATTGTCTAAGGGTAGATTTTAGACATGCGTCTTATTTTCTTGCCTCGGAAGCCAAATCCACTTTTGGATCGCGCTCCAGAGGCTACTAGCAGACTGTGAGGAAGCGATGCAACGCCTCCTTACCGCCTATTTTAACCCCATTTTTGCTGGCAAACATATTTCGGTTGCAAGGCTTTTACAGCGCTTCCCCATTGACTTGAATGTGTAGCGTGATGCGAGCAGCATGTAAACACTTCTGTCCGCTGCCTATTGCAGTTTAAGGGGGGCAGTTGGTGGGTGGCAAAAACACAGCTCAACCGCACATTTTGGACGTAGACCCCCCCACAACCACAAGTCTAAATGAGGCCTAAGAGGAAAGTTCCTCTAACCTCAGAGATTTCCCTGCACATCCTGCTCTGTCTCTATGAAAGGAAATTAAGGGAAATCTCCCTAATGGGAAAAACAAAAATAAAAAAAACTTACAGGGGTTTTAACCATTCGTCACTCTATCCAAATCAGATATATTTTAAATAAAGCCACCCTTTTGTAAATACACAAAAATAAAATGTTTTCAAAAGGTTTTAAAAAGTGATGAGTACCTGGAAATGGACTAGTTTAGCGATATTTGGGTCTGCTATAAACATCTGATGGAGCAGACAGCAAATCAGACATTGCACCTCCCTGAGGTTACAAAGTAGGCTCTCCTCTCCTTCTGTGTTCTCCTGAGTCTTCTCTTCCTCTGCTGGAAGACAAACCTCCAGCAGGAGCTGTACTGCTGCGCTATCCTAATAGTGAAAAAAATACAACATTTTGACTACTTTGGAGAAAGCGCTATGCAATAATATTGTTACAAACTTAAATTTCAAATCAGGGAACATGTAAGCTCCCATTGCTGATCTCTCCTAACATCCTAGTTTCCTCATTGATCCATGATTTTCATATTTTCTCACTGACACATTAACATTACAAGCATGTTTATCCACTTGAACTCCAGAAGATCTACCCCCCCCCCCCCCAATCATGACCAGGCCATTTATTGCAATACGGCACTGTAGTACCTTTACTGACAATTTTGCGGTCACGCAATGCTGTGCTTAAATAAAATGATTGTCATTTTTTCCCACAAATAGAGCTTTATTTTGGTGGTATGTGATCACCACAAAAAAAAAAAAAATTATATATATATATATATTTTTTTTTTATTTTTTTTATTTTACTTTTTGCTAGAAAACATATCCAAATAAAAAAATGAAAATAAAAACCAAACAAAATCAAACTTTCTTAAATTTAGGCCAATATGTATTCTGCTAAAAAAAAAAAAAATCCCAATAAGCGTAGATTGATTGGTTTGCGCAAAAGTTATAGCGTCTATAAACTAGGGTATATATACTGGAATTTTTTTTTTTATATATATATATACTAGTAATGGCGACAATCAGCAACTTAAAGCAGGACTGCTATATTGCGGCAGACAACCTGACACTTTTGACACTTTGTGGGATAAATACACTGATCAATGCTAAAAAAATGCACGGTCACTATACTAATGACATTGGCTGGGAAGGGGTTAAACATCTAGGGTGATCAAAGGGTTAAATGTGTGTCTAACCACTGTTTTTGTGTACATTGTGTGGTGCTTTCACTAAGGAATGTGATGGCTCTTCTTTCCCTGCTCTGCAGGGAAAGAAGAGCCATCACATCTCCACTGTCAGGATGGAGCTCTGCATGGTTTACATATTCAGAGCTCCATCCAGCCTCTCTCCTCGACAATCAGTGGGTGCCAGCGGACATCCATTAGCCGGGCACCTGCTGATTGGCTTCTGCTGTGACTTATCACAGCAGAAACAGCGTACCCCCTACCCGGAGAGTGCAGAATCACGTATATGTACACACGTGATTCTGCACAAAACAGCCGCCCTGTAGCAGTAAATCTGCTATGGGGCAGTCGGCCAGATGTTATTAGAGGTTTTCTCCGATTTTACTTTCTTGCATTCTTGTACTGGGTCAGTGGTTAAAATTATAGAATCCAGAAACTAGGTAAACGTGTTCATTAAGAGGTCAGATATGGCATCCTACATATATCTGTTATTACAGGTGTTCTTTAATGTAGGAAACCTGGGCTGAAAGCAGTGCATTCTTCAGTTCTTCTCTGGTAACTTCCATTGTTTCTGCTTGTCCTGCCAGAGCCATGGCATTACTGGGAGCTGGTTTAATATCCTGATCTGCAGTCTCTTTGAGGTAAGAGTTCAGATAAGCTTTGGAAGCTAAAAGGTAACCATTCAGCATGTGTAATATGATATCCATTAATGGTGGACACCTAGAAATAGAAAAAAATAATGAAAAAGGGAAACCAACTAGTACATCAATATCACTACAGAATGCAGTCACCCACTAACCTCAAAATTCGAGGATCACATCGTAGAACAATCAGAGGGTCAATCATAAGGTCATTCTGTGTGTACTTGTGCTGACGAGTCAACTTTAATGAAGGCTGTAACGCATTTACTGTCATCACCCACAATCTGTAAAGACCAAGAAGGTGACACAATGGAGGCAAACCATACTCTTCTAGCCAGCTAAAAGCAATACACTATTCTCATAATGGCATTTCTAGTATGATCAAGTATACAGTTGAACATTCTGCAAACAAAATGTGTATTATATACATACACACACACACGCGCACACAAATGCAATCATACATATTTTTTGATGTGTGTGTGTCTTGCCAGGTTGTTATTATTATTATTATTATACGGGATTTATATAGCGCCAACAGTTTGCGCAGCGCTTTACAATATTAGGGCAGACAGTACAGTTACAATACAATACAGGAGGAATCAGAGGACCCTGCTCGTTAGAGCTTACAATCTAGGAGGGATAGGTTAAGAAGATGCAATACTTTTAATGCATTCATACATAAGAATTACAACTTAAGAACCTTGCATATTTGTACGAAATTTTACATGATTGTTTTATCTGGTTACCTTCTGGGCATAACAGTGTTCAAGGTCATCCACAGCTTGTTAATGGTCTGCAGAATCCTGCGTGGAACACCAACATTCAGCAGCTGGCTAATGTTAGCAGTGAGCACTTCTGCATAAGGGATTAGGTCACTAGCACTAAGCAAAGTCAAATGTTCCAAGATTTGCATCAGCAGTGTGTGGTTACTTTGCAGTACCGAAAATGCTAAAAACAGAGGAAAAATGAGAGTTTAATATCAACAAACATTTCTAATCAAACCAGAAACACCTAAAAACAACTTTAACATGAGAACATTTACACACAAATTTTGTGTTTACTGCTATATAATAGACAAACATTAATCGAGACTGGTATAAAAGCATGTAAAATATTTCATAAAAATATTCTTGAACATGCTTTGTAATCGGATAGTCAAACATATCTAAAGAATAGAACCACAATTGTAAAAATCTGTATACCTGGGTTATAGTTAAAAGGAGAAGTACTGTGCAGTTCATTCTGCACTCCTGTGACCCGCTTTCAGCAGACAACTGACTGAAGGCCGTTGTTGGCTGACATTACAGAGCCGATCCAGGTTTGGGAAAGATTGAACGGGATCTGCCACATGCCTTGACCGCCACACGGCTCAGCCTCACAGAGCAGAGAGCTCCCTGCTCATGGAGCTCTGAGAACCAAGCGATCGGCAGTGCTTTATCGCTCTGTTCTCAGTCTATGAGCTGGCGGGGGACCAATGCTGCATTCCACCTAGGTAAGTATGATTGCCCAAAAAAAAAAAAATCCCATACTTCTCTTTTAAACCATCACTGATATACCTGAAAAAGTGTTTAAATCTGCAGACAGTAAACACAAAACGAATGCAATCAGAAGAATAAAGCCATCCATACAGGAATCAAAACTGGGGTGGTTCAGCAGGGACCAGATGAATTTTGATCCATGTATGGGCAGACTGGTTTTACACAAGTTGATCGATCGGCTTGTGTACAACCAGCCTGTAGGGTTTTTCCCGAACGATCAGTACCACCGGCTATAGTGAACATTGTATTCTGAAAACGGGGGAGGCTTCATGCTGTCAGAAAGCAATACCACAGCAGGAAGGCTTCCGTCGTCCACCTTGAATGTGTAGACATGGGAATCAGATCATTTTATTTTCGTTCAACCCACTGGTTGAATGCAAAAAAAAAAAGCAGCGCAATGTATGAGCTGCCTAAGGGCTCTTTCAGACAAGCAGCCGAGGGGCTGGTAAAAATAGGTTGCTGAGCGACATGCGGTATAGCAGTGGCTGACAGGTGTTCTAGATGTGCTAGTGCTGCTTACTGTTGTACATGGCGGGACTGTGCCATGATTTCGGCTCGTGGTTGCAGTGTGGCCCCATGGAGATTTGCAGCTGGTACCATACGCGACAATGAAGATTTGATTTGCATCTGGTACCACATGTAATGGCAAAGTAATTACTGATTCAATAAGCTGTTAGTGGATGAAAAAAGCGCTGGTTCATAGACGGTATACACACACACAGCTTCTAGCGGCATTACAACACTTCCTGCACCGGGTCCGTGGAGCACACGAGCGCCCTGGACTTCCTGGTCTTTGCTTTTTCAACCGCTGTTAGTGCATGTTTAAATGTTTGTAAACTATAATAGTAAAACGTTATTGCGCTATGGGAACCTCTCTTTCTCTTACACATTACTGAGGCAATCAGGCTGGTTGTCGGAGAGTGCAGAAGTAGTATACTGGATGCAGATCTGAGTCCTGACATACAACAGCAGAGGCTGGGAATGTGAGATACCCCCTTGAGGGGACGACTGTTTGGTGAGTGCGGAAGCTTAAGGGGAGCACGGAGTGAAACACTTGCATTAAAAGCTATAATATCACTCGGATAAGGAGCACTTGTCACCAATTTTTGTTTTTGTTTTGCTTCCTTATCATGGAATTTACATTTTCTACTATCAATTGACTGGATACCAACTAATTATTCAAGGATCACCAGCTATTATTAGCACTGTTGGACACTGATGTTACAAAAACATTTTTTGTGGTCCTTCTGATCATGGACTGATTTAATTTCATTTTTTGGACTATATATTTAATTTAATATTGATTGATGTATTTTTCAGAGTACAATCAGCAGGTGCACTGAATTGATAAGATCTTATGAAGGAAATGTTTATTCAATTGATGAAATTCATGATATATACATATGTAGCGTCCCCATAGTGTAGGTGCTTTTACATTGTAGATTTTTGGTAGGAGAGGAAAAATCTAGACAGGCCTGACTAAGTGCAGGCCTGAATGTTTTGATCTGGGCTGGGGAGTGGCTCAGGGAAGGGGCTGGAGATGGAGGGAAGGGACACTTCTTGGAGATTTCCTCCCCTTGAGCTGGGAAAGCTCTAGAATGGGGATGGATGAGAAGGTGTCACTTCCTGATGTATGACAAGGAGCCCTGACCAATCCACCCCCTGGATTGGCAGGGGGCAGGCCTCCTTAAATACATCAATCTGCTAGCAGGTGTCAGGAGTTCCGATGGAAGAGATGAGGATGTAGCTGGAGCTGCGGATCGAGGGGAGCCCCCAGTCTTGGGGGGGGGTGAACCTGAGGTCTGGGGCTTGGGTGTGGACAGGAGCGGGAGTCGGCTCCTGGAGTGGCACAGGAGAAGCAGGAGAGCAGCCGAGGTCTACATGGAAGGAGACTCTTTAAGGGATCCACCAAATAGTGAGTGGCAGCCCCTGGGAAGAGGGCGAGCAGTCTGTGGCGGTCCGTGGGAGCCAACCAAGGGGAAGGAGAGCCATTAGACCACGGGACAGGCCAGATGGGTCTGGAGGAGGGATGGGCTGGGAGTGGTGATTGAGCCAGGGCCCAGCTAGCACCAACGTACTTTGCTACACAACAGAGAATCCACGGTTTCAAGGAAGGAAACCTGCGATTCTCACCCACAAAGGGTGATTCTGAGGCCTTGCCTGTGGCTGCAGTGGGCCTCACCTTGTGCTAGCTATGGTGAAGAGGAGGTGTCATGAAGATCTGATAAATTTCCTTTCGGACCAGGGAAATCAGTGTTACGGTCAGCAAGTAGTATGCTGGAGGAGAAGAAGTGTATATAGTTGGTCCCGTGTTCAATTTCTGGGCATCCCACAATCATCCCTAATCCCTATCCAAGTTCAAACCTAAATAAAACAACAAAACAAAGTACCAGCCTGTTCAGTGACTCCGGGTGTTTGGAATCGTGTGATTGAGGGCAGTGAGCAGGTGGACCACAACTATCAGCCACTCTTGAGGGAGCACATGGCTACACATACAATTGCACTTAGCACTTTTGAGAAGGTTTCACAGAGCACATAGCACTTTTCACATTTATTGCTAGCACTGAATGGATAGCATTCAATGTTAATCAATTTATGGTACATATGCTTGTACCTAGCACTTTATATTATTATATTATTATTATACAGGATTTATATAGCGCCAACAGTTTGTGCAGTGCTTTACAATAAAGAATAGACACAGAATAATTACAATACAGTTCAATACAGAAGGAATAGGAGGGCCCTGCTCATAGAGCTTACAATCTAAAGGGAGGGGCAGGTAGTACAAAAGGTAATGGCTGCAGGGAAGATCTGATAGAGGTGACTGAAGCACAGTTCTTAGGTGGAGGTGGGGTAGGCTTCCCTGAACAAGTGAGTTTTCAAGGATCGCCTAAAGGCAGACAGGATGAGGGCTGACCGGACATTCTGGGGCAGGGAGTTCCAGAGGATGGGAGAGGCTCTGGAGAAGTCCTGTAGGTGAGCATGGGAGGAGGTAACAAGGGAGCTAAAGAGCAGGAGGTCCTAGGAGGAGCGGAGAGGATGATTAGGGTGATATCTGCCGGATGAGATTGGTGATGTAGCTGGGGGCAGTGTTGTGGATGGCCTTGTATGTTGTGGTTAGTATTTTGAATTTTATACTGTGGGGTAGGGGAAGCCAGTGAATCGATTGGCAGAGCGGGGCAGAAGTCGCGGATCAATTTATTCAATTCGTGGTACATATGCTTGCACCTAGCACTTTATATATGGTTGCACAGAGCATATAGCACTTTTCATACCTTTTAGAGCAGCGCCATACCCACTAAACCCCCTTAATTTATTTAAGCCAATTAAGACCAACTTTTTCTTTTGGTGTACAGAGAGAGAAAAAGTTTCAAACAGATTTAGCAAAAGTATCTCGCGTGCATTTTAAAAGCCAGAATGTGCCAAAATTAAAGTAAAAATTCTAGATAGGTAGTATCCATACTAATGGCAGGGCTTCTGTGATATTTCCTTTGCAATGAGGCACACGCCAGGAGGTGTCCCCCTTCTCCTTCACTCTTTGCCCTAGCTTTGGAACCACTGGCCATCTTGATTTGGGCTCCAGCAGGTTGAGGTGTTACGGGTCGGTCCGTTGGAGGAAAAGGTGTCGCTTTATGCGGACGACGCCCTTTTATATTTACACGACGCAGATTGCTCCTTGCGGGCTGCTCTGCCGCTCTTCAAAGAGTTTGGGTGCAATTCGAGTGTCCGTATCAACTGGTCGAAATCTATACTTTTTCCCCAGGACCCTTTGTCACAAGCTACTGCAGAGGATACTCCTTTACTGTGGGTTGATCAATTCAAATGTTTAGGTATTCAAATTCAGCGTGACCCCAAAAAATTTTATGACCTAAATATCCATCCTGTGCTGGTGCAGCTGCGTGCTAGGTGTTCATGTTGGGGGACCCGTCCACTAAACCTGCTGGGGCCTTTTAATCTTATTAAAATGGTATTTATCCATAAATTGAATTTTCTATTTCAAAATTCCCCTGTATGGATTCCAGGTTCTTTTTTTCGGGAGCTAGACCACTGTATTGGTACCTTTATATGGGGTGGATCCTCCCCACGCCTGGCAAAGTCTACTTTGTGTCTGCCTGTAAGATGCGGAGGGTTGGCGTTGCCTAGCTTCCTTGTATATTATTGGGCAGCAATATTGGTCTCTGTCCGCTGGTGGTTCGTCCGCTCGTGGGCTAACGTGGCTGTATGCTTGGAGGCGGCCCAACTGGGCTCGGTCAATGAGCTTGGGAACCTGGTGTATAGGGGATTCAGGGCTTATGCTGACCTTTCACATCCTAGGACACCTCTCCAAGTGTAAGAAGTCACTAGGAAGGGATATTATAAACAGAATCATTGGTCAACCTTTTCAGCCATTATGGGGGAACCCCAATCTCTTACACTATCGGTCTATTCCTGATCCCCAGGTATGGGCGAAATTTGGTGTAAAGGTTCTTAGAGACATTATGCTGGCAGGGGCATTACTGTCATTCAGGGACCTCTCAATTAAATTTTATTTGCCCAGATGGATGCATTTCCCCTATTATCAGCTGTGCCATGCTGCCCGGGTCCACAATCCAAGGCCTATTACTATAGCCATGGGTCCCATTGAGGAGCTTCTGGCACAGGAGTCCCTAACCAAGCCTCTTTCTTCCCTCTGTCGCTACTTAGCTTGGA
This sequence comes from Glandirana rugosa, assembly GCA_018402905.1. Taxonomy (NCBI): domain Eukaryota; kingdom Metazoa; phylum Chordata; class Amphibia; order Anura; family Ranidae; genus Glandirana; species Glandirana rugosa. The sequence continues at coordinate 394,131 of BLSH010257296.1, read as the reverse complement.
TTCGCCTAAGATGGAGAGGCTCTGGGAGGATTGGAAAGCGGATATCCCTTCACTGGAAAGAAGACTGTGAGGATTGTTTTGGAGGACAGCTCTAGGCTGGTTATCTATTCCAGAGATAAATTGATACAAATCAAGCTCCTACATAGGATTTACTATACCCCCCAGAGATTGCACAGAATATACTCTCAGAGGGACCCAATATGTGGCCATTGGCCACCTGTATACTGGTACATACTTCCATATGTTCTGGAGCTGCCCCAGAGTGGCGTAGTTCTGGGCGGCAGTTTTTGAAACCATTAACGGTAGTCTCCAGCTATCCCTGGTGCAGTCTCCTGAACAAGTACTACTAGGCACACAGGAGGATGATCAGATGCCTTGTTACACCAAACTCCTGATTTCTTATCTCATGTACTATGCTAAGAAAGCTATCTTGCTCAAGTGGAATACCCCTCTCCCCCCCCCAACTGTGGTCTTCTGGCAAAACACTGTAAATAATGCTTTAAGAAAGTATAAGCTGACCTATTTGAATATAAACTGTCCCAGAAAGTTTGACAGTCTGGCAACCATGGATGGCGTGAGTAGATTATTTTCCCCTCATTAAACTAGTGTACCTCTAATTTTTGCTTCATACTTTAGGACAAACAACATGCCTCTTTCAGTCGGATGCTTCTTGGCCTTAGTAGCAGGGATGCAGTATACATACTATAGATGTAATTATTACTTTCCTGTATTTAGCTTGAATGCACATTTTTGCCCTTATTGTGAACCATCTAATACCTGGTTTAATGTCTGTACCATACTTGTCTTTTTCATAATAAAAGCCAGTAACCGGGAAAAAATTCTAGACAGGTACATTAATTTACACCAATTTTAAACCACAAGACAGTTTCGCAAAATCTATCTACACCAGTCTTTATGAATTCCAGGGAATAAATATTAATTTTGGGCATGTAGGACAGTTCACAAATATTTATTTTAATTGTGTGCATTTCTGTTCCTACAATCTTACACTTTTATTTATAAGAAAGACTCATGAGCTAATTATGTGCAGGTAATTCATTGATCTTACCCTCCTGTAGCTGTTTAGGAGAATGACTCTTGGCAGAGTTTGTTAATAGCATCCTTCTCAAAAGAGCATCTGTCCCTGTGATTTCTTCCTCACAGATCCAGTCATCCACAATGCAGAGATGTGGGTAGTTTGTAGCAAGCAGACGTAGCAAGGCAGAGTGTAAACCTAAAATACAGATAAAGAGAATATTGTTTTTTTCTTAGCTGTACAAATATAACCAGTTGAGTATAAATTATATCAATTAATTTTATTACAGCTACTAAAATCATATGCTTCTGGGTGCACTGCTAGAGAAGCTGTTCAAAGTTATAAAAGTCAATTTAGGGCAGCTCCCTTTAGTCCCAAAGTTAGTAAGCCCTTAAACATCAGCAGACAAAACAATACATTTGAAAACACTAGAGAATGACAACACTTTCCAAGCAAGAAAAGCTTTTATAGATTTATTGACCAGATCGTTGGCACTGTTCATTTAAAGTATAACTAAAGTATAACTATGGCCTCCCAGTTACAAAAAAAAAACAAAAAAAAATATACCTGCCTAATGTAGCTTCATGTTTTTGTTTGGCAAAACTGCTGTACTGCCTCATGAACTTAAAGCAGAGTTGCCACTCTCATGTAGCTGTGCCTGCTTACACTAAAGCGGGTTACAAATACTGCAGGGGCATGGCTATCAGCAATATCACTGCTGATTCACAAGCCTGTAACATGTTTTTTGGCACATGACCACACTTAGTCCTGTTCACTCTCCTTTCTGGATTTACAACACTGCCTCTGAAACCTTCCCAATTTGAGTTGTATCGTGTGAGGGGAAAAAAAAAAAAAGGAGACACAAAGGAAGAAAGATTTGGATCTGTCAGAGAAGGTAATATGATTTTTTTTTTTTTGTTTATAAGGCTTGTGCACCTCATAGTAAATGATTTAGACTATCATATAGGAGCTTTTAGCTGTACTTTAACAGTACCTAAATCTGGCAGTACATGAATTTCCTTATTTGCACATCACACAAGGGAGGTTAGCAATGGCAGCCCCTGTATTTATTCCTTGACAGGCTTTCCTTGACATGTAGCCTGTTAAAAAATGAATTATGAACGTTTTTGACAGAGACACTAAAGTTGGTGGGAGCAGGGTGAGCTGAGCTGCTGAGAGAACAAACTAAAGTTCAAAATACTTACCTTCGCTCCAACGGCCTGATGCCTGTGATGTCCCTCCCTGGCATTTTCCGGGTAATGGTTTTCTGTCATCTCCATTGACCAGCACGGAATGACAACTCCCGTGCATCTGGAGTCAATCCAGCACACAGGTACAGTTCCACAGCTCAGTGTACATTCTAAAGAAGCATGTAAGCAGCAGGTAGGTTTATTTTATTGCAGACAAGACCTTGCATGTCTCTTCTGCATTAAACAGCCTGCATGCTTTTAGTTACACTTTAACAGACTTCAGTGCTTCTAAATGTTAATGACTTGCTCCACATTGCCTGCAGCTACAAGCTCAGGAAAAGTTGTCTTAACAATAATTTCCTGCCTGTTAAGAATAATAATTTATAATTTATTTATTTTAGTGCAATAACCTTCACATTTAAGCCAAACACCTTGGTGGGACAGCCCTTGTCAAAATATATTTCTTACCTCCAAGTTCCTGCTGTAGACCCTGTGCTTGTCGAATAAGATATTTTATAGGAATTTGATCCATCAATGATGAAGAGTAAGATTTTGGCTTTTTTTGCATGGCCGCTGTCATAACAGTAATAACATTAATAACAAATCTCTGAATACACAATTAAAAGACACACATTTCTATTACAAAAATTGTATCTACTGTAGATACAGGCTATTACATAAAGAGCCAAATGCACGTTATAAGTATAAAAAAAACAAAAAAAAAAAAAACGCAGATTTTCCTTCAATGGATTGGAAAACAGAAAAAAAAAAATTAGCTAAACAAGGTGAAGTTAAAGCGGAGTTCCACCCAAAAATGGAACGCTTTAAGACCTCCTCCCCAGCTCCGGATGCTGAAACTGAGCTTTTGGGGAGGAGGGGGGTGTGCGGATACACGATTTTTACGGGTACTTCCGCTCTGGTCGCCCTAGGGCGAACGGAAGTGGAAGGTCTCCTCCTCCCTCCCGAAGTCTTCTGGGACACAGGACAGGTCCTAGAAGACTTCGGGACCAATAATGAAGCACAGCGCTACTCGCGCATGCGCAGTGCGCACTCGGCCGTAAAGCTGCGGTCGGGTGCCCACAGTAGCAATGCTGGCGCCATGGAGGGGAGGGACAGAGATCGGAGACTCCGTGCGGCCCCCATTGCTGGACCGTGGGACAGGTGAGTGTCTGTTTATTAAAAGTCAGCAGCTACACTTTTTGTAGCTGCTGACTTTTAATAAACATTCAGAAAGGGTGGAACTCCGCTTTTAAAGTGGTTGTCAACCTGTGACAACCACTTTAACCTACTGGTAAGCCTAGAATAAGGTATTGAGCTATTGAGGAGGTAAACCCAATCTGGGTTTACTTCCTCTTTAAGCATTGTTCCAACCAACATCACAGTTAAGATAAGCATGCATTAAGAATGCAAGTTCTGTACAAGCGTGCTGTCAACTACTGCGTTACATAAAAATACACTCAATAATGAAACAGTCAAATGAATTACAGCTAACTACCAACCTAATGTCTTTGAATTCGCTAAAAGAGCTTCCTCGTAAGAAAGAAGGTAATAAAGCAACAGGAGTTGAGTAGTTATTTTGTGTCTCCGATTTAGGCGTGGACTCTCCCCTGGGTGACCCTGGAAAACTTTCAAGATTTCTTGCTCAGTGATTGGCTTGTTAGTGGCCTCTGGACTTGACTTTGATGCTGGGGTGATGACAGAATTGATGTACACATCAATCAGTGGAAGCAGCTGCTGATGCAGTGGAAGGGTTGTTTCACAAAGCTGAGTATATATCCAGTCCTGGAAGAGATTAAATTTATAATTAAATATTTGGCTACATCATCAAACTATCCACAAAAAATATCATAGCTACTGACTAGACTTTTCAGTATTTAGCCTGGTTTGCTAAGAAAATTATTTGCTGTGCGGCTTTTAAGGAAGACTTTATGAGACTGATGATTCAGCTGAACCATTTCAGCATCTCTATGCAGAGTTGTAAGCTGGAAATCGCACACTACCTAGAACAAAATCACCTTGGGGAGTAGTGGAGAGCTCAAAGAAGCCACAAGCTAGTTGTAAGGGTCTCAAAGGGCATACAAGTATGTTTGAAATGGGTAGGCTGGTGGGTGGAATGTGTTTCCCCTGATGTCCAACAATGAGAGGAATTCCCCTTGATCCAAGAGGGTTACATGTACAACTTTGATGAAACAATTTTTTGTTGCCTAGAACAGTACTGAACCATTTATTTCCGGCATTGTAAAGAGATTCAAGTTGAAAATGTAGTACATAACTGCAAGATTGAGTGACTTTAGCTCATCTGCACTAGAATCATAGCAAGGGCTGGAACTTGAGCCTTTGAACTTAGAATAAACCCAGCAGCACTAGCAATGAAAGCAGGGTAATCAGCCTTGTCCCATGCCATGTACTACATTGTTCTTATGTGAATTCCTGCTTTGTCTGCCAATAAATTAAATAAAAAAAATACACTGAGCAAAATTATAAAACGCAACACTTTTGTGGTTTCCCCTGTTTTTCATGAGCTGAACTCAAAGATCTATGACTTTTTCTATGTACACAAAAGGCCTATTTCTCTCAAACATTGTTCACAAATCTGTCTAAATCTGTGTTAGTGAGCACTTCTTTGCTGAGATAGCCTATCCACCTCACAAGTGTGACATATCAAGATGCTGATTAGACAGCATGATTATTGCACAGATGTGCCTTAGGCTGGCCACAATAAAAGGCCACTCTAAAATGTGGAATTCAAGTTTCCGAGTTCAAGGTCGGGAAC
>BLSH010257296.1:373867-389122 GCA_018402905.1 Glandirana rugosa | reverse complement strand
CCCCCCCCCCCCGAAAAACAGTCAGTATCTGGTGTGACCACCATTTGCCTCACGCAGTGCAGCAACATCTCCTTCGCATAGAGTTGATCAGGTTCTCGATTGTGGCCTGTGGAATGTTGGCCCATTCCTCTGTGAAGTTGCTGGATATTGGCGGGAACTGGAACACGCTGTCATATACGCCGATCCAGAGCATCCCATCCCAAACATGCTCAATGGGTGACATGTCCAGTGAGTATGCTGGCCATGCAAGAACTGGGATGTTTTCAGCTTCCAAGAATGGTGTACAGATCCTTGCAACATGGGCCGTGCATTATCGTGCTGCAACATGAGGTGATGGTCGTGGATGAATGGCTCAACAATGGGCCTCAGGATCTCGTCACGATATCTCTGTGCATTCAAAATACCATTAATAAAATGCACCTGTGTTCGTTGTCCATAGCATACGCCTGCCCATACCATAAGCCCACCGCCAACATGGGCCACTTGATCCACAGCTTTGACATTAGCAAACTGCTCACCCACACAATGCCATACACGCTGTCTGCCACCTGCCCTGTACAGTGAAAACCAGGATCAAATGTGAGCATTTGCCCATTCAAGTTGGTTACGATGACGAACTGCAGTCAGGTCGAGACCCCATTGAGGATGACGAGCAAGCAGATGAGCTTCCCTGAGACGGTTTCTGACAGTTTGTGCAGAAATTCTTTGGTTATGCAAACCGATTGTTGCAGCAGCTGTCCGGGTGACTGGTCTCAGAAGATCTTGGAGGTGAAGATGCTGGATGTGGAGGTCCTGGGCTGGTGTGGTTACACGTGGTCTGCGGTTGTGAGGCCGGTTGGATGTACTGCCAAATTCTCTGAAACGCCTTTGGAGACAGCTTATGGTAGAGAAATGAACATTCAATTCAAGGGCAACAGCTCTGGTGGACATTCCTGCAGTCAACATGCCAATTGCACGCTACTTCCAAACTTGCAACATCTGTGGCATTGTGCTGTGTGATAAAACTGCATATTTTAGAGTGGCCTATTATTGTGGCCAAGGCACACCTGTGCGATAATCATGCTGTCTAATCAGCATCTTAATATGCCAAACGTGTGAGGTGGATGGATTTTCTCAGCAAAGGGGAAGTGCTCACTAACACAGATGGAGCCCTGGTTCACATTGAGACGATTTGGCATGCAATTTAACACGCCAAATAGGTGGCCATTGCCGGCAATGGTCCCGTCCTAATACTACTCTTTGCGATTTCAGGTGCGATTTCCATAGGCAACTGTGCAGAAACCCACACAGTTGCCTGTGAAATCACCGCTGAAATTGGGACCGACATGTGGGAATAAAATGGTGCGAGTATTTCATTCCCGCACTCAGACAGATTTGTGAACAATGTTTGAGAGTAATAGGCCTTTTGTGTACATAGAAACTCATAGATCTTTGAGAGATCTTTATGTTCAGACTCATGATAAATAAGGGCAAACACAAAAGTGTTGCGTTTATAATTTTGCTCAGCGTAGTTCAGCTGATTATCCACAGGTTACAATGAAAGCATTGCTCAGGGTAGTCTTCCTTAAAACCTGGCTCACACCTATGCAGGTTGCGGTTGATGCACTTTCGAGGTGCGTTTCGCATTTTTGATGCATTTTTCAGTTGTTGGGAGGTGTCTGTTGTCTTGCAGGAGAAACCAGCAAAAACGCATCAAAATGTAAACACTGCATTTTTCATGCGTTTCCATTTAAGCCTAAGGAACCAAAGACGCAACCTGCTGCAGGGAAAAAAGTCCTTGACTCTTTCCAAAAAACCCACCGGTGCAAAAAGCATAGATGTGAACGTGACCCATAGGAAACCATGTTAAATGGACTGTAGTGCGTTTCCGCAAAACTGAAAATGCACTGAAAACACATAGGTATCAACCAAGCCTTCGATTTATAGGGCTTAAAAGGCAGTTAAAACATTTCGTCCACCGATTCCTCACAATGATGCCATTCTGAATGCTAGCAACGGTGTTATATGTCAGTTTTTAAACTCAATGTGACAATGAGGTTTTGAAAGTGAAATATAGTCAGACTATACACAGACAAACACTGTGTTCAACCACCAGTTAGAAGTATAGTAAACACCTTTTCCTGCACTTTTTTCACCTGCATAAGATGTGCATTTATCATGTTGTTTCAGTGTTTTGTTGCCTATACACACAAATTAAATCATCACATTCCTGTGTCAGTAGTTTCAATTTGTGTTGAAGCATGAGGCATGGTACTGCACAAATTAAAAAAGTAAACCTTCCTGTATCCTTTGTACCTATAGGTAAGCCTAGAATAAGGCTTACCTATAGGTACTGTAAATATCACCTAAACGTGCGTCGTATAGGAGATACTGCACAAATTATGTCATCAGCGCATGCGCTCTGAAGGAACGGCTACGCATGTAATTTTTTCAGAAGCCTGTGCCGTGACAAACGGCTCCTGTGTGCATGCACCAGAGTGACGTCACGCGACTTCTGGCCAGAGTCCACAGCCCCGGAAGGAAGAAGGGCGAAGATGGAAGCGGCCCCCAGCAGGGAAGACGCGGGCTTCGTTTGCAGGTAAGTGTCACATGCATACTAGCAGATTATGCCTTTACTTTGCATGGAAGAAAAAACCCATCAGCGTTTACTTCCTCTTTAATGCATGACCTCTGTCTATAGTGTGAGATCTGACACTTCCTGTGAAGAGACCTCATATCCCACAATCCCTGGGTGTCTCAGTCTAGTGCTGAAATATACAGTACATAAATCTGACACATGCAGGCAAAAGGAATCAGACACAAAAGAGAGGTCACTCAAACAGCTAGATGATGCATTTCATCATATTAGCACTCCCACATTTGTAAGTCAACACAGAGGGGATGGCAAGGCTTCATTGGAAGCTGTGTGATCTGAAACAAGAATTATTTGCACACATTGCACATTACCAGCCTAATAACAAAAGATATCTGTAAGCATCTGGTGAACATGCCAGTTCACACTTTAGAGTATTCACTAAGTAACCCTAGAATAGAATTCAAATCTGCACAAAGACTTTACTGAACACTCATCATTGCACATCCAAGTATTCCGACTTGGGTTTTTAAACCTTACTGAACCCTTTGGCTTATGTTCAATCCAAGGGCATAAATTAATAAAATGTATGCTACAGTCTTTTTTTCAAATAAGCATGAGATTTTCTGCAGCTTTATTGCTGCATTGGGATGTGCTTGTAAACTTGTTAAGTAAGCTGAGGTCTCACATTAAGATCTCTGCTGAAGTCACAGCCAGGTCATAAATTCTTGCACATAAGAGCAATCTGTACAGACTTCTTAATATCATTTGCAGACTGTAAGAGGAGCTATATTTGAGCTGTCATCACAGGGTTCCTTCCAAGACAGCATTGCAGACGAGGATACATTTTATTGAATCAGCATTAGAGATGCAAGCAGATAAGGTTGCACCATCACCACATCCATGTGTGATCTACATATCTGAAGTAATCCAGCTTAAAGAGAAGCCTTAGCATACCCAGTAAGAATTTTTATTTAACAATGTGGCCATACAATTCTTATATATAAAACAGGAACAATAAACAACCAATAAATTGGTAGAAAAACAAAAAAGTCAAACCTAAAACTTGCATTTATGGAAGAACTAAACAGTGTGCTCAGACTCTCTTTCTTGGTACAGGCAGACCCCGAGTTACGGACAGGTTAGGGACTGTAGGTTCGTTCTTAAATTGAATTTGTTTGTAAGTCGGAACTGTACATTTGTAAGTGTAACTTCAACCTGTGCAGTGATGTGGGATGTTCCGGGCAATGCTATGTGTGCAGTTGTGTTATTTGGGGCTCTTGTGGCTATGCTATACAGCACTGTGGGATGTGTCTGGTGCTGCTCGGCCATATCTGGGACCAGTGTGGAGCACAAGCGGCCGGCAGTGACGTCACACCACCTCCGTTTGCAAGTAGGAGTCGTTCGTAACTCGGATGTTCGTAACTCGGGGGCTGCCTGTATACGATAGCTGTCATGGATGAGGGTAGGCAAGGAAACATATTACGTCTGCACGACTGGGTATTCAAAGTGAACATAGCTACAATCTGTGTGAAGATTCCCAACTACTTTAGTAAGTCAACCCCATATTGTCTCTCTCAGGTTAACCAAAGGGAAATTGTATAATATGGTGGATCAGCCTTTCTCATCCTTTTCAACACAAAGGGAACCCCTGCTAAAAATGACTAAATCTACAACTCATGATACAGTCGTGCGATGGTCTGTGGGAAGAATGCTCCTTACACTTGTGGTCATTGGGAAGAATTATCCCATTTCAAACAGTTAAAGGGGTTGTAAACCCTTGAGGTTTTTCACCTTAATGCATTCTACGTATTAAGGTGAAAAACCTCCTGTGCTGCAGCACCCCCCAGAGCCCCCCTTTTGCTTATCTGAACTGAGTCTTTCCAGCGACGGGGACGAGCCCAGCAGCTCCAGCCACTGGCTCGGGTCCTCATTGGATAGATTGATAGCAGCAGAAACCATTGGCTCCTGCTGCTGTCAATCATATCCAATGACACGGAAGCCGGGGCGGGGCCGAGTCCTGCTGTTTGCATTAATGGACGCAGCAGCAGCAGCAGTAGTACTCAGCAGTGCGCCCGCATGAGTGTCCCTAGGGAAATCTCTTCCCTGAGGGGGCACTCGAGAAGAGGAGGAGCCAGGAGCACCGCTGGGGGACCCCAGAAGAGGAGGATCGGTGCCACTCTGCGAAAAAACACTGTACAGAGGAGGAAAGTATGACATTTGTTATTTAAAAAAAAAAAAAAAAAAAAAACCTTTACAACCCCTTTAAAAAGAAGATCATTGTTGTCAGTGGGAATTTATCAGAGAGGCAAAAACGGCTCATTGCTCAAGGTACCTTTAGCAACCGCTGGAGAAAGACTAGGATTCCATAGAACCCTGGTTGAGAAACCCTGTGGTAGAGTAAGTAAATATTAATGGATTACATACCTTTATTGACACCTTGTGCTTAGTAAAAGCACGACTTCTCAGCAGCTGATAAATACAGTGAATTGGTAGAAAGCCAGTAATGTTTGCACTCAAATTGCTTGTGACAGGGACACGAACCGCATGTGCTGTGACAACCTAACAACAGAGGAACAAAATAAAGATCTTATTTCAAACACATTTTTTTAAACTTTTGAGATATACAAAATCATTGTAAAACAGAATACATTCTTAAACAGTTTAACTTGGTGTGATTCTTGACACAAGATTAAGTCGGTGAACATTGCTAGTTCTACTGCACATTATAGTTTTCAGGTAGTCCGCAGAAAATCAGATGGAACCCACCTCATTACCTGGCAGGAGGGCATCCAGTATCGTCTAGCACTTTCCTCCCCAGCCTAATTGTCCCTGACCCATGCCTTTTATTTACCAGGATTTCAGTTTTTTCGATTATAGAAGCTCAACATCACATATAGACATTACTTAAGGCAGTCTGCATACAATTGTAGCCTGCCAGGAATACCCATTCCTCCACACGGATATGCAACCATCAAGGCATTTTTATCTTTGCATAACTCCTCCAAAGAACCATCTTTTTGCATCAGCACTGAGGGCGCTCAAGAGGAGTACTGAAGCAGAGTGCTTGGATGTTTTTAGGAAGTCATGTACAGCATCCTCTCAGCCCCTTTCACCAGCCATGAGCTGTCTGCCTGTATTGCACAGAGAAGTATAAAAGGTTATATAATGAAAATCATGTTTGTTTTTTGTTTTTTAAAGTTCATTAGCGTGTTGATAAGGGGAAAAGAAGGACCCAAGGAAGGCAAAAAATAAGTAGATTAAAACTGTAGCTGTAAGAAAAACAGCAGCTAAGAGTAAGGCTTGGTTCACACTTGTGCAATCACAGACATCGCATTTGATTCACACCGCATTGCTGTGCATATCACAATGCAAAGTCTGTGCGATGCAAATTCAGCCATACAAAATGCATCGCTGAAATCACATCGCATTCACACCAAAATGGTGTGGGACCCCTTTTTTTGGTCTGCACTGTAATCGGTTCGCATGGGTGTTGAGACCTATGCGATCCGATTCCTGCACCATTTCACAGATCGTACTGCGATCTGCGAACCGATCTGGGGGTGTCATTAACTTTCTATTGACACCCGTAGTGGTTCGCAGAGGGCAGCGTGAACTGCCTGTGAGTGAAATGCGATGTGGGAACCCGTAGCGGAATCGTGCTGGTTCCCGCATCACATATAAAACAGTACAGTGTGCAGCGCTGTCACTAAGAATGTAAAAAAAGCATAATGATCATAAACAGAAAGTCCAAATATTTAGAGGTCCGATATATAGAAGGGATAAAGCAGATCTTCAGAGGTGGAAAAAAGGATGATACAAGTATAAGGCGGCTTCTCAGTGTGCATAGAGTAACTTCCAAGTTAACACACAGTGCAGATGGTCTCCAACACCAAGGTATGTCAAGCCTCTCACCTTACTCATCCGACCCTCTGCGGATCAGATCAGCTTCCAACTACCTCCAAAAGATCAATAAGGATGACAGAGCCGCTCTGCATAAGCTGGACATCTAGATTCCTATTGCCTGCACTGATCGCCGTTATCACTCTCCGATACTCCACAACATGTAGAACAAGAAAGGTACAAGGACTAGTGCTCTCTGTCTTGAACGTGTTTAATAAAAATGAATTAAAAAGTTCACACACACATTAATAAGCACTTAGAGGCAAGTGCTGACCATATTCACATCGCAAAGTTTCTGAATGGAGCCGCTGGGAAACCCTCGGACCGGACTCCTTACTACAAGCTGCTGGTGACGTCAGGACGTGACACCTACCCCTCGTACACGTTACGTCTTGCCTGGTGGGCGTAGACTTCTTCAGCTAGGGGTAACGTGACTAACACCAGCCGCTGATTATATACGGGATCTTGAACTCAGGTTGCTGTGGCAACATATAACGCTGAAACGAGTGGCCGAATATAACTGTCGGCTAGAACATTTCTCTTGTACACTTAAAAGATGGCCAGGCTAATTAGGGATTCCTCTATATAAACCCCAGAGATTGCATAAAGGGCCCAAACAATTAAGGATAGAATTCTAATACACTCATTCCCATGGCAAACAGCCTAAACATGTATGAAGACAAAAATAAAAACAAAAACAAACACCCAATAAGGATGTCTCAAAATAAAATCTCATAAAAACTGAGTCACATGCATAGTCAATAAGCAGCTTGTAGTTTACAGTAAATTACCTATACATATATTAAAATCTTTAAACTTAAACTATTTATTTGAAATAAAACAGTTAAGATCAAAATCGATATTGAGACCCAAGGGAGCCATCGCTCCAGTTTCATACAGCCAAAATGACTCTCTCTGGCTGAGTTGGCGGATAAAATTTCCCCCTCTCCATTGGCGAGTAACTTTTTCAATACCCCAAAATTTTAATCCTTTGGGGTTACGATCATGGTGAATTCTAAAATGCCGAGATACATTATGTGTCCTAAGGCCTCTTTCTATAGAAACATAGAAAAGTGACGGCAGAAAAAGACTGGAGTAGTCCATCGAGTCTGCCCCTTTTTATTTATTTTTTTTTTTTTATTTTTTTTTTACATTAACCTTGTTGTCGGACTATGGATTTATGTTTATCCCAAGCATGTTTGAAGCCATTTACTGTTGACTGTCTCACAACCTCTGTTGATAGTTTATTCCAATCATCAACCACCCTTTCAGTAAAATAATACTTTCTAAGATTAGTTTTGAACTTCCCCCCAGTTAGTTTGAGGTCATGTCCCCGTGTTCTTGATTTTGGTTTCATATTGAAAAGACTGCCCTCCTGAACCTTATTCACCCCCTTGAGGTATTTAAAGGTTTCAATCATGTCTCCCCTCTCCCTTCTTTCCTCCAGACTGTACATATTAAGTTCCTGAAGTCGCTCTTGATATGTTTTATCCCCCAGATCTTTCACCATTTTTGTTACCAGTCTCTGAACTTGTTCTATTTTATCAATATCTTTTTGTAAGTGAGGTCTCCAGAACTAGACACAGTATTCTAAGTGAGGTCTCACTAAAGATCTATATAGAGGAATCAGAACCTCCTTCCTCCTGCTGGTGATCCCTCTATTGATACATCCCAGAATTCTATTTGCTTTTCCCACTGCCTGGTTACACTGTTTGCTCATTTTGCAATCATCTGAAATAAGCACCCCCAAATCTTTTTCTTCTGTAGTGGTGGCTAACACTGTGCCCCCAATGCTGTACTCTCTAAGCGGATTCTTTTTCCCTAGATGCATTATTTTACATTTAGAAATATTGAACTGCAGTCTCCACTGCTTTGACCAATCTTCCAGCAATGCCAAATCATGTTCCATGTTACAGACCCCTCCAGGGATATCAACCCTACTACACACCTTTGTATCATCAGCAAAGAGACATACATTGCCCAGCAAACCTTTAGTTATATCACTTACATATAGGTTGAATAGAACAGGACCCAGTACAGAGCCTTGTGGTACCCCACTAGTGACTGGTCTCTGTTCTGAGTGAACCCCATTTACAACCAGCCAGTTCAGCCAGTCTTACATGAAATGGTCTGGAAGTGCGGCCTAGATATTGGAGGCCGCACTCACATTCCAGCATGTAGACAACCCCAATGGTATCGCATGTTATTAGATGTTTAATATTGTATTGTTTTTGAGTAGCAGTAGAGATAAAGTCCTTCCTTTTCTTAAGGTTCGATCTACAACTTCTACATGCCACACATCTTCCACAAGCGTAAAAGCTGGACAGAAATGAAAATAACCTATTTTCTGCTTCTTTCGGTGGGTCAATTTCTCCTGGGGCCAAAATGTCCCTAAAGGTGGGAGCCTTACGGTACACAAATTTAGGGAAACTAGGAAGAACCGCAACCGAAACTAAGAGAAAGCAACATAAAATGAAAATGCTTGAACTACAAATTAAAGAAATCAAAGATTTATTGGAACCTCTTAGTGGGGATACAGATTTTAATAAAATGGCAGATGAATTAAAGACCAGGCAAGACGTAACGCGTACGAGGGGTAGGAGTCACGTCCTGACGTCACCAGCAGCTTGTAGTAAGGAGTCCGGTCCGAGGGTTTCCCAGCGGCTCCATTCAGAAACTTTGCAATGTGAATATGGTCAGCACTTGCCTCTAAGTGCTTATTAATGTGAGTGTGAACTTTTTAATTCACTTTTATTAAACATGTTCAAGACAGAGAGCACTAGTCCTTGTACCTTTCTTGTTCTACATGTTGTGGAGTATCAGAGAGTGATAACGGCGATCAGTGCAGGCAATAGGAATCTAGATGTCCAGCTTATGCAGTGCGGCTCCGTCATCCTTATTAATCTTTTGGAGGTAGTTGGAAGCTAATCTGATCCGCAGAGGGTCGGATGAGTAAGGTGAGAGGCTTGACATACCTTGGTGTTGGAGACTATCTGCACTGTGTGTTAACTTGGAAGTTACTCTATGCACACTGAGAAGCCGCCTTATACTTGTATCATCCTTTTTTCCACCTCTGAAGATCTGCTTCATCCCTTCTATATATCAGACCTCTATATATATGGACTTTCTGTTTATGATCATTATGCTTTTTTTACATTCTTAGTGACAGCACTACACACTGTACTGTTTTATATATAATTGAGGTTTGAATTTTATCCTTATTGTGCATAGCAGCTCACTTATGATTTTTTAGCCTTGCGCCAATATCGTTCTAATTTATTTGACCCGCATCACATATGTGTAAGCCAGGACCAAAAAAGGGATAAGATTGAATAACATGCATATCGGCCATCTGGTCTAGTTTTCATAAACTAATCAACAATCTTTTGAAATGTGTATCTTTTTATTAGAGTAGATTGGTATGTTTGCATATTGCTTTTATTGATATTGTGAATTACTGTTAGGCCCCGTTCACACCTGAGGGATTTTCTGCTTGAAGCTTGTAGCTCTAAAACACTCAACAAGCCAAATCCCATTCATTTCATTTCAATTGGCCCCTGTTCCCATCTGTTGCCTTAAGCAAAACGCATGTCACTCAAAAAAGTACTTGAGCTTCTTTTTGGCAGATTAAAAGTGTTTTTTGGCCCCATAGACTTTAACAGAAATGCCTTGACTTAAGCGTTTTACAAGCGTTTTCAGCTCAAATAGCTGCTCTCCTCCCCTAATTTCTTCTCCCTCTCCTCCCCTAGTGCTTTCTACTGGCTAAACAAAAACATCCAAAGCTGTAAAAGGCTTATAATATGCTTAAAGCCTTAAAAAAAGGCTTGTAAAATCCGCGAAAAAGCTTTAAAAAAATGCCCGGAAAACGCCAGTTAATTAATACGTTCAAGTGTGAATGGAGCCTCAATCATTTCTGTGCCTAGCACCCCAGAGGCTAAATTGCACCTTGAGTGTTACTGAAATAAAGCCATACCTATGCACCATAAATTACAGTGAGGGAAAAAAGTATTTGATCCCCTGCTGATTTTGTACGTTTGCCCACTGACAAAGACATGATCAGTCTATAATTTTAATGGTAGGTTTATTTTAACAGTGAGAGACAGAACAAAAATATCTAGAAAAACGCATTACAAAAAAGTTATAAATTGATTTGCATTTTAATGAGTGAAATAAGTATTTGATCCCCTATCCATCAATCAAACCCCTAGCAACATTTTTCTGGCTCCCAGGTGTCTTCTATACAGGTAATAAGCTGAGATTTAGAGCACTCTCTTAAAAGGGAGTGCTCCTAATCTCAGCTTGTTACCTGTATAACAGACACCTGTCCACAGAAGCAACCAATCAGATTCCAATCTCTCCACCATGGCCAAGACCAAAGAGCTGTCCAAGGATGTCAGGGACAAGATTGTGGACCTACACAAGGCTGGGATGGGCTACAAGACCATCGTCAAGCAGCTTGGTGAGAGGGTGACAACTAGGGCTGCAACTAACGATTATTTTCATAATCGATTAGTTGGTTGATTGTTTTGATTAATCAATTAATTGGATAACAACCTTACAAAAAAAAGTGGTGTAAAATTTAGTGAATATTTAAAGTTTTAAAAGAAAAAAAAAATGCAATTTTGTCTTAAATATCTATATGCAGTGGTAAATATAAATAACCAACTATATGGTTGGGGAGCAACCATAGCAAATCTCTAATCCACTCTGAGAATAACAGACAGAAGCATATATAATAATAAATACACCCAGAAGTAGGATATATGGGTATTTTACCTAGGAGTCGGACATGAAATTCTATGAAGGGTGGAAGGGAGATAGAAATCTTTTATAATAAAGTAGTGCTAAAAGCTGAGACTGTCTTTCCTGGATATGATCATTTTAGATATAAATGCACAATAGTGGTAAAAGTTGACTTTAAATGTAATTGTAATGCCTTCTATTACCTCCAGTCTATCAGCCTCCACCTTCTCTGGGTTCAGATGCTGATCTTCCTGCACACAGTCTTTAAAGTATTTTTTTTTTAATAACAAACATGCTATACTTAACTGCTCTGTGTAATGGTTTTGCACAGAGCAGACCTGATTCCCCTCTTCTGGGATCAACACTTCTGGCTCCTCCTGCCTTCAGAGTGCCCCAATATCAAGCTGCAAAGTATAGTATAGAGTTCCCCTATAGCAAGGTAAAAAAAAAAAACTTCTACCTTTGGAACCTCTCACTTCCTGCCCATGACTACATGTCCCATGACGCATTGCTCCTCACATATTCACAAGTTCTCAGGCACTAACTGACATTTATGGACAGTGTACTGAGCTGTATGTGTGCTGCACTGTATTTCCCGATATGTAAACAAATAATGCATTCTGTACACAGGCCAACTAATCAGCTGGCCAATTAATCGATTCTGAAAAAGTTGACAACTATTTTAACAATCGATTAGTTGTCGATTAATTGTTTCGGCCCTAGTGAAAACAGCTGGTGTGATTATTCGCAAATGGAAGAAACACAAAATAACTGTCAAACTCCCTCGGTCTGGGGCTCCATGCAGGATCTCACCTCGTGGAGATTCAATGATCATGAGAACGGTGAGGAATCGGCCCAGAGCTACACGGGAGTATCTGGTCAATGATCTCAAGGCAGGTTGGACCATAGTTACCAAGAAAACAATTGGTAACACACTACCCCACGAAGGAATGAAATCTTGCAGCATACGCAAGGAGAACCTCCTTCCCTCAGCCAGGACATTGAAAACTGGTCGTGGATAGGTATTCCAGCAAGGTAACAAAGAAGTGGCTCAAGAAGTAGCACATTTAGGTCCTGAAGTGTCCTAGCCAGTCTCCAGACCTTAATCCCATAGAAAATATGTGGAGGGAGCTGAAGGTTAGAGCTACCAAACGCCAGCTTTGAAACCTTAATGACTTGAAGAGGATCTGCAAAGAGGAGTGGGACAAAATCCCCCGAGATGTGTGCAAACCTGGTGGCCAACTACAGGAAACGTCTGACCTCTGTGATTGCCAATAAGGGTTTTTGCCACCAAGTACTAAGTCATGTTTTGCGAAGGGGTCAAATAATTTTTTCACTCATTAAAATGCAAATCAATTTATAACCTTTTTGAAATTAGTTTTTCGGGAATTTTTTTGTTATTCTGTCTCTCACTGTTAAAATAAATCTACCATTAAAATTATAGATTGATCATTTCTTTGTCAGTGGGCAAACGTACAAAATCAGAGGATCAAATACTTTTTTCCCTCACTGTATACAGTAGGCTATGGATGCAATTAGTGACTTTGCATGCCTTTTTTCAGAGCTAGAACATTGAAGCTGGTCACTGCACATTCATAAAGGTTAATAGTGAAGCATTTAAAAAAAACAACTATCCCTTAATCCCTGTGAATTCCAGCAATTAAAGCATAACTCCACTTTTGTTGAAAAAAAAAAACATTCCTCTCTGGGTGATCTCTGAATATTGCAAGGATTATAATAAACTTTGCTACCTTTTGTTATTCCGAAGAAATCACTGTTTGTTCCTCTGTGCCTCTCTGCTAAGTGGGTCTAATGGGAGTGGTTTCATAATTATCAGTCAGCTGTGGCAGCAGCAGAGCACTAATGAGGAAATCCGCTGGGCCTGCATCCCTTTAGACATGTTCCTATTGGAAGTATCTCACCAAAAATTACATTTTTGTTGCAGGGGATGCCTGAAATCTGACTTGTATCTTAGGCAGACTTCTGGGAAAATTGGTGAGCCAATTACACAAGCAGGAAATTAGGTTTCTAGGGAGTGGTCAGTACACATTCTGTGTACAGAACTCCTCCAGTTAGCCATATCGCATGGCATTTATAGAGAAATACAGTGGCTGCAGATTGAAAAGGAAAGGTATTTTTTTTAATAACATTTAATTACAATGTGACCTGTATCACAATTGTACACACTATATTATTTTTTTTCTTTATTTGCTATTTTTTTTCCCCAAGAAAGTGGAGTTGCCCTTTAACCATTGGTATTTATTTAAAATGTATGGTTATGCTTTTAATAGAATCAAGCTTCACACAGTCTGAATATTTTTTTAAACAAAAATATACAGCATAAACAAAAAAAAAAAAAAAAAAAAAAGGTCAGATTGTGACACAGTATATTATGCTATTTCACCAGTCAGGCAGTACAGAATATGATTAAATACCACATTAAATATTCAGAGAGGCAAGACAAGTTCTTTCAAGCAGTAATTAAATTAATTCCCACACAGACTAATTTAATTACTTCAAGACTGCCGATGTTCCTCGGAGGGAAATAATTCTGTGATCTATAAACATATAAAACTGAAGTAAATAAAGGTGCTTATTTGAATGGAGTTTATATTAATATTAAATACATATGTTCTATGCTTGAATTGTTCGAATGCAAGATATTAAACTTACAAGTAAATGCTTCACGGATGCATATTTTAACTAATTTCTTCAAACAGTTCTTTAAGAGGCATAGCTGGTGGTATACAGTTGTATGCAAAAGTTAAGGAACTCCTGACAATTTCCACGATTGTCATTTATAAATATTTGGGTGTTTGGATCAGCAATTTAATTTTGATCTATCAAATAACTGAAGGACACAGTAATATTTCAGTAGTGAAAATAGGATTTTTTGACTTACCGTAAAATCCTTTTCTCTGAGTTCATTGACGGATGCAGCATCTTATTCATGATATTGGGCGGGGTTATGCCACCTTTCACTAGGAGTGGACTAGGCAGAACACAGTTCAGCTAAAAGCAGACACAACCCCTCCCAGGGGGCAATCCTCACTTGGTATAACCCCTCCACCCTGCTAAGCACACTCAGTTCGTAACAAGCAGTACAAACTCAAGAAAAGAGGGGTGGGTGCGGCTCCCGTCAATGAACTCAGAGAAAGGGATTTTACGGCAAGTCAAAAAATCCTATTTTCTCTTTCGTTCATTGACGGACGCAGCATCTTATTCATGACATGTGGGGACGTCCCAAAAACCAGGGGTGGGTAATGAAACAAACTGTACCCAACAGAAGAGCTCTCCGTGAGGAGCCAGGCATGCCTCACACCGCCGCCTGCAAAACTTTGCGGCTAAAAGCAGCATCCGAGGATGCTGAAACATCAACTTTGTAAAACTTTGAAAAGCAGTGCACAGAGGTCCAAGTAGCCGCCTTGCACACTTGAGATACCGACAGCTGATGTCGGAAAGCCCAGGAGGTGCTAATCGCCCTGGTATAGTGAGCCGTGAACGGAAAAGGGGGATCCAGACCCCGAACAGTATATGCATGGGTCTGTCTAATCCAACAGGAAATAGTGGCCGACGAGGCGGCCAAACCCTTGCGTGGGCCACCCACCATGACAAAAAGCGCATCCAACCTCCGAAAGGAGGCTGTAGCCGCCAAATACACCAGCAGAGCCCTGACCACATCCAGGAAGTGCAAGGCAACCTCCTTAGGGAGAGACGGGCGCGGGCACAGCGAAGGAAGGACAATGTCCTCCTTGATGTGAAAAAAAAGAGGAGACCACCTTCGGTAAAAAGGAAGGCGACGGGCGCAAAACTGCCTTATCCCTATGTAGGACCAGAGACGGAGACCTACAGGACAGAGCCACCAGCTCAGACACCTACCTGGCGGATGTGATAGACACCAGGAAAGCCACCTTCTGCGAAAGCAGCTGCAACGAGATTTCCCTGATATTTTCAAAGGGCGGCTTCTGAAGCACTGAGGACCAAGTTAAGGTCCTATGGCGCCAAAGGTGACCATACCTGGGGGGGGGGGGGGGGGG
>BLSH010257296.1:330891-346736 GCA_018402905.1 Glandirana rugosa | reverse complement strand
GGGAAGGGGACCAAAATGGGGGATCTCGCCCCGGGCCACCCGCACGGAACGGGTAAGATGCGGCGGGTCCCTGTGTTGGGGCCGGCTTCGCATCATGTTGGCCAGGTCGGGGAAAGTACAGAGCACAAAGACCCTCGATGCCCCGACCGGCTTCTTGATAGCAGATCATCTTGATTGCAGAAAAAAGAAAAAAGAAAATAAAAAAGAAAAAATGGTCACAATAGGACCGCAGTTCCCATAGGGAAGCCAGGTCAACTCCTTGCAAACTAGGCATTGAAAACTGGAGAGCTCCTCTGTGAGGGGGGGTTTTAATGTAGGAAAGGAGGACGGCCCCCAGGGGAGGGGCCAGCTGAATTCTTTCCCTGCCTAGTTAACTCCTGGTAAGATGAACATAAAACCCCACAAAGTCAAGAAGAGCTGCGTCTGTCAGTGAACGTAGGAGAAAACTGTAAAAGTGCTATACTTCTGAAACAAAGTAGCAATCCTCCTAAAAGCTCATAAGCAGCCTTGAAACATGCTGGCATCAGCAAAACAGCCACTGCTCCTCTCATCGGGCGATTTGACTTGTGACTACCCAGTCTGCCACAGGTGTCCCACGCTAGCTTACGGGGGTATGTTAATTCTTGGATAATGTGCCCACCCTTCCACAATGGCTGTTATTTTAGCTTATGTTATTCAGATAATTTGCCCCTCAAAGGCCAATATAGTTTGTGCACAAGAAGCGCACTTCTCTATGCCAAAATATTTCAGCTCCTATAACTCACAAGTTTTTTCTGTCAGTGATACTACTAAGTACAGAGAGGTCCTCATAATTTAAAGTAGAATTCCACGTTTACTATGATTTTAAGGTGGGGTGTTGTTCAGTTCAGAGTGTTGAGACAAACCATTTACCACTGACAGGGTTGCTAACAAAGACCAGCTTTTATTTATGTAAAACCTTCATCCCGAAATAAAAAAAACTGCTGCTTTAACTGCCCGAATAACTGCAGCGTGAGCTGGAGTTTGGCTTCAGTTTGTCAGTGTTTTTAAATCTATTATATCTAACACTCCCCTCCCCCCAGACCTGACAATGTTGCTGTTCAAAGGTGCCCCAAGTGCTCCTTCATCCAGGGAGGTGTGTTACTGGCCAGACCACCAGGTGAAAAGAAAAAAAAAATCTAAAAAAGAAAACTGATTCAGCCACCACATCTAAGGATTGGTAAGCTGCAATATATTACATTTTTGGTTTTGAGTTTAATACCATTTCAAGTGGCTTGTTAGGGCCAAACTGGCCCAAACTATTTTCATTACTAACTGATGCAGTGGTACGCTGTGCTTTGTACTATACTGTAGTAGCATCAGCTATATATAGTATGTGGTGCGGTGTTCCTCAGCAGTACGGGTGACTTCCTGTCTGCTGCCAGAACTAAATTCAGTCGGCCTTAAAAGTAGGTCCACTCTGTAACAAAAAAATCCTGTGGCTGCTGACTTTTAATACAAGGACACTTATCTGTACAGTGATTCAGCACTAGCCTTCAGGTTCCTGGCGACACCATCCTGTGGGCAGCCAACTATGCGGCTTTCATCTTCACAGCCGTCTGGCCACTGCGCACATGCAAGCCGAACTGAGCTTTGTGAATGGTCCCACAAGTCTTCTTGGACCTGTGACATGTCCCAAAAGACTGCAGGGAGGGAGGGGAGGGGGAGAGGAGAACTTCTGCTAGGATCGCCTACTCTATCCAAGTGGAAGTTGGAGCAGGAACCTGTCAAAACTAGGTACACGCTCCTCCCCCAAAAAAATGACATGCCAAACTTTGCATGGGAGGGAGACTCAAAGTGGAACTTCTCCTTTTGGGTAGATTAATGCTACAAGCCTTGTATTTTTTTATCAAGAATTACAAGGCTTCCTCTCTTTGGCTGAGGTGGAAATCATGACATCGTTCACCTACCTCTTCACCTCAGCAAATCAGAGGAAGTCTTGAATTCATTGATAAAAATGCAAGGCATTCCCTGAATGGCTAAGAAGCATTCCGGCCTACCCAATTTAGTTCCAGCAGCAGACAAATGTAACAGTTCATTTGGGCCAGCTCAACTAGTAAAACACCATGCTACAACCAAAGTCCCCTTGTGAGTCAGATTAGAGTTAGCCGTCTCCAATCCCCTGTAAATGTCTGCAAAGGATGGAAAACATGTAATCAATTCAACCACTTCCCGCTGCTTACAGGCTTGGGATGGAATGCAGTACTCTGGGGGTTTAGTTACTCCCACTCCCCCCTCATTCCTCCAAAATCCAATCTTTTCCCTTGTCACCCCAATGCTCTTTAACCACTTCCCGCTCAGCCTTTAGCAAAATGATGGCCGGGCGTTGGTTTAACTGTTCTGACTGGATGTCACATGACGTCCTTCAGAAAAAAGTCGCTTGTGCACAGCAATCAGTGGTGCGGTGTGTCGCTCTTTATCATGTGTTCAGCGGTGTCCAATTGCAACTGATCACAGTATAAATAGGAAGTGCCGGTTAACGGCATTCCTCTATTCACGCTGACAGCACGCGAGTAGAGGAAAGCAGATGATAAGGGGCTTTGCTCACAAGGAGGAGATTTGCACTGATAATCAGTGCAATGATTATCAGTGCAGCCCCATCAGCGATGCCCACTAGTGATGCCCAGCAGTGCCTCCTCATCAGTGTCGTCTATCAGCGCACATCAGTGCCAGCTATCCGTGCTCATAAAGGCTGCCCATCAGCACAGCTTAACAGCGCAGCCTCATCAGTGCACATCAGTGAAGGAGAAAAGTTACTTATTTACAAAATTTTATAACAAACGCAAGAAAAATGTTTTTTTTCAATATTATTTAAAAAAAAAAAAAATTCAGTGGTAATTAAATACCACAAAAAGAAAGGTCTATCTGTCTAAAAAAAAAAACACATTTGTTTGGGTACAGCATTGCATGACTGCGCAATTGTCAGAGTGAGAGCGCTAAAACCTGAAAATTTGCCTGAGGTGAAAGTGCCTTGGTATTGAAGTGTTTAAACACTGGTCGTTCTCTTATCCATCTCCATAAGTTACTGCAGACTGAAATATTTAGATATTTAAAGTTAAGCATTTCCTTAAGGCTTTTTATTCCACATTGTGCAATGTTCTTTTACTGCTTGCGAACAAGGACAAACCCAGGCGTGTATGGATCATATTTTAACCAACCTGAGTAATCCTATCAGGAAGCGGTCACTGCGCAAAGCCAAATCATAATTGACCAAGGGATTCCCCGGGCTGCAGCTGCACATATATACAACAACCCTTTGTGTAAGTACAGCTGCAGGATGGGGATTGTCTCAGCCGGTTATGATTAGCTTTGTGCAGTGACAGCTTCCTGGCGGAAACGCTCAGATGGGTTCAAACTAGGATCTGAATATACCTGAAATTATCTCTAATTACAAAACGTTGTAAAGATGATCTACACTTGCCTGGTCTAATCTGAACCATCTATTCAACACTACTCAGATATCATTATGTGTCCTTACAAACTATTTGCATGAATGGTAACAAGACCTAAGCTTTTCACTAGCAGGGGTAACCTGAATGCAAAATTTGGCTCATCACGAAGGCCTGCTCTCAAAATGGTGGTTGAAACAAACTATAAAATACTCATCTGATGGTATCTCACTTCAAGCTGACTAGCAAGTTTTGTGTCAGCTAAGATAGATGTGGGGGTGTCCAACGCAGATGGTTATATGAATATTAATGATGAGAGCTGCTGCCTTTGTGTCACCTACCCCCCTGTTTTCGGGGCTGTACTGAGAATGTTATATTTCTCTACATTTGAAGGACATGTTCCGTGGTGCGAAGATTCTAGGACAAAGTATGCTGTATTATTTGCATGCTTTGAAACTTTATTGAATCACAAACTTGAGCACAATGACCTATAGACTTTTAATTGGTAATCATCTATTCACAGCGGCAAAGCAAAATGGTTGCAGAGGCAATGACCCAAACTCTAAAAATCTCTGAAGTTTAAAGGCAGACTACTTAAACTACGGATACTAAAAGCTTGATGGCGAAACGCACTGAAAAAATTGCCTCATACAAGAAAGTATGGGAACCCTGGGACGTTTGCTACTATCCAAAGACCTTGGAGTGACACTTACTAATGCTGTAAACAGACTCAAACACCATTTCAGTTGCCCTGACAGGGCCTTTTTTTGTTCATAAAACCCTTCAAAAATCTTGCTGGCATTTTGTTTTAGGATTCCTCTCTCAGAAGTCTTGTGTTTGCAGTGAAAAAATGGGTGTGTATATAAACAAGAGTCTATCAACTAAACTGCATGAAATTTGGCTTATCTATGTGCTCTAGAGGCAACCAGATCCTTCCATTCCTTAAACCGCTATACATTTCTAATGTAGTAGTAAATCAGTATGGTTTTTATGAAGTGGCAATTCTAATTTCAGACACTAACTGTTTTCTTGAAACAACTTTGCTGTACAGAGCAAAATAACTAAAGCTCACATTACACAGTAAGCTGCATGAGTCAGAGGAGCAATTTCTCCATCCCCCTTCTCCTGCTCCCTAAAGATATTTTTAAATACAGCATGAGATTAAAAGGAGAAATGCTACTACTGTCATGGGGGCAACCTGTATTAAAAGTTCATTTGTGAAATGTATATAAATAAAAAAGGTAAAACGTAAAGCAAAAAAATGCAAGGTAAAAAACAGACTTAAAACCATTGTAGTTGCACCTTAAATGAAGTTCCGTACAGCTCACCTGACCAATGTGGAAAACGCCAGCAACATACAGAAAGAAAGGGAGACAAAGCGAACCCCACCAGGAGTTGCAGGTGGCCGACTAGTCATGAGCTGAAGTACTTGTTCAGCCTCTTCATCTGTTGGCCTGTATGCATAATACAAACATAATACACAAGTTACACATCGGCACTAACATACTGGTTGTCTGAGCATGGTTAAAAGTGATTGTAAAGTCTTGTTTCTTTTTTTATTTTTTTTTAATAACAAACATGTCATACTTACCTCCTCTGTGCAGTTGGATTTGCACAGAGCAGCCCAGATCCTCCTCTTCTTGGGTCCCTCTTCTGCTCTCCTGACCCCTTCCCTCCTGTCGAGTGCCCCCACAGCCAGCAGCTTTGTATGGGGGCACCTGAGCTCCGTGTCAGAGCTCAGTGTATCCATTCAGACACGGAGCCCTAAATTGCCATGCCCCCTCTCTCCTGATTGGCTAACTGACTTTGATTGACAGCCGTGGGAGCCAATGGCGCCGCTATTGTGTCTCAGCCAATCAGAAGGAGAGTCCTGGACAGCTAAGACACTCTTGGACATCGCTGGAGAGAGATGGGGCTCAGGTAAGTAATCAGGGGGTGCTGGGTGGGCTGCTACACACAGAAGGTTTTTTATCTTAATGCATAGAATGCATTAAGATAAAAAAAAACCTTCTGCCTTTACAACTAGGAAAATATTTTCTCAAAATCTACTGTGCTGCCCTTTCCTTTCTATTTACAATTTCGTTAATGTCAGCTAGTATAGCTTTTGCTACAGCTTTCACAAATTAAACAACATACTGGAGAAAGCTGTAAAATAAAGTCTAAAATTGTATGTTAGAGCATAGATGGATATTGTTAGCTGCAGTCAACATCCATCCTGTCCCTCAGTATTCTTCACCTAAACACAGAGTTAAGTAATAAGATACAGATTAGTACTAAGCTATAACAAAATCAATTAAAGGAAAGGAAGAGAAGGGATTGTTTACGCACTTAAGGCCAGCAATTCCCATCAATGCACAGTAGAGTCGAAGCAGTGAACTGGCTTTCACCACATGCTCTTCTTTGAGTCCACAGTATAGAGAAGCTGCACGCTCAGGATCTCCCTCCTGTGGCATCTGTGTTTTTTTCACAGCTGGGAGAATGCTTTTCAACTCAGAGAGCAGCTGTTTTCTCATTTGCCAAAGCACCGAGCTGCTATTTTCTCTTCTTCTCTGAAAATAGGAAGGGAAAATACATTTATTCATTCTTGCCATTTTGAAAACATATATTATAAACAGCTGTAAAATCTGCTTTTGTCTAAAAACTGTGCAGTCTGAGGCTCTACCTGAGTGAATATGCAGTAAATTGCACAGACTGTTTAGCCAAGCAATTGTACTACATAGCAGTTAGCAAACCTAAAAGAGTTACTTTTAAAGAGTTATAGATTCTATAATAAGGTTGCAATGTATGTAAAATTAGGGCTAATCTATTTAGTAGTAGCAGCTGTTGGCTGCCTGTGTTTACACAAAAAACTGAAAGGAACCATTTTCTTGTGAGTGCTTATTATCCAGCCTATTTTCTTTTTTCTCTGCCAAATAAAGAAAGAATGTCTCTTCCATCACAAATGATAAATAGGCAATTACTTAACAGCAGTAGATCTTAAGGCCGGCCATACACTGTGCAAATGTATTTCCTGCAACCATGGGTGGTGGGAAAGAAATTTGCACGATTCCCTTATGAACACAGACAGTGCTGACAGGGGAATCCCAATTGTCTGCACCAGGTGGGGGCAAACACCCACACCAGAAGAAGACAGTGACTATTGCTAGTGGCTATAGCAACCACTAGTGATAATCTATAAATACACCATTTCTTAACACACCGCCAAAGTTTTTCAAGTGGGGGTAAAAACTCAGAGGTGTCAAAGGCTTCAGGAAAGACTCCACAGACCACCACCAACACCCGTACAAACTGGTCCTTACCAGATGGACCAGCATGATAGCATTAGACAGGTTCCCTTATGTCTGGCCGGTCTCCGAGTCACACACTCCTTCCGTCAGAACGCTAACTTCCCGGTTCCCTTGGTTATCTATATCGAAGTCCTCTCTGTTGTGGTTATCTCGTCTATGGGTGTCAGCGTATGCCGCTTTCAGGTGTCATACAGTTCTCCAACCCATCATCCAGATAACCACCAGCATAGAAATAGATACTCGATATGGTGTAATAAAGTTAAACAACCAATGATTTATTCCAATAAAAAGTTTACCCTCACATGCCACTTGCAAGATGCTCGCTTTGAAATAATTAAGGGACTGCTTCCAACCTCTAACATGGCCACCGCGTACAGCTGCACAAAGACGTTACGCGCCCCAACTCTTACCAACGCGTTTCGTCATAAGCTGCCTTTATCAAGTGCGTGGTCAGCAGCGGACATTAAGAACTACATATATGGATGGACAGGCAGCTATTGGCTAGCGTAGATTGTTGAAGGGCAGAAGTCACCTGACATCCGCCCTCACATCGCCAGCCCTATGCGTTCCAAAGGCCAGAACTTAGTATTCATAGTGGCACCTTGTGTACATTTGCAGATCCGTGAAATGGAAGTAAACAAAAACTCCCATACATTGGCACTTGCACCAGCATCCTAACCCTGCTGCAACTATAGGTACAGGCAGGGGGGAACATAATGCGGCCACTTCCCTGCAATTCATGTAACATTTAAGACCATGATTATATAAACCCTAAATGCTAAACTAACACATAAAGAGCATTAATTCCTTGGGACCACGCATCGGGTAACGCCGCCATCTGGTGGTTGAAAGCAGTCACAACATAATACACTGACATTAAATAACACGCATAAAGCAAATTACTAATAAGAGGGGGGAGGAGAGTGTTCAGTCATGGAGTTCTACGATTAATACAAGGCACCACAGCATGCTTAAATCACTCATCATAGTCTTTCGAAAACACTATGCAAGGTACCATAACAGACAGACTAAGGGAACCATTGTTATGGGGATAGATAGGTTCACCACAAATTGGAGGGGCAGTCATGTAGTAAGAGAAATATCTCGTTTTGAAACTAAATGGATCTATCGGGCTAAGACCTATTCCCCTTATGGAATGAACATCGAGTGGGATGTCAACGCATTTATCAATAATGGTTGACACCCACACAGTGCCATTTCCTTTTCTAACAATCTGAGGATAGAGGTCTTTATATCATCTCTGCGGGATACCTCAAAGTTAGGAGATTTGGCCTTTTTATATTTATTAGTTTTGCTTGTTCTAAGGGATTTTTTATGTGTATATTTAAGGGTTGGGAGGAGTGATTTAAGCATGCAGTGGTGCCTTGTATTAATCATAGAACTCCATGACTGAACACTCTCCTCCCCCCTCTTATTAGTAATTTGCTTTATGCGTGTTTTTTAATGTCATTGTATTGTGTTGTGACTGCTTTCAACCACCAGATCGCTGCATTACCCGATGCGCGGTCCCAAGGAGTTAATGCTCTTTATTCTCTTTCACGGATCTGCAAATGTACACAAGGTGGCACTATGAATACCAAGTTCCGGCCTTTGGAACACATAGGGCTGGCGATGTGAGGGCGGATGTCAGGCGACTTCTGGCCTTCAACAATCTACGCTAGCCAATAGCCGCCTGCCCATGTATATATATAGTTCTTAATGTCCGCTGCAGACCACGCCCTTGATAAAGTCAGCTTATGACGAAACGCATTGGGAAGATATGAGACGCGTGATGTCATTGCGCAGCGGTACGTGGCGGCCATATTGGAGGCTGGAAACAGTCCCTTAATTGTTTCAAAGCGAGCATTTTGCAAGTGACATGTGAGTGTAAACTTTTTATTGGAATAAATCATTGGTTGTTTAACTATATTACACCATATCGAGTATCTATTTCTATGCTGGTGGCTATCTGGATGATGGATTGGAGAACTGTATGACACCTGAAAGCGGCATACACTGACAGCCATAGACGAGATAACCACAACAGGGAGGACTTCGATATAGATAACCAAGGGAACCAGGAAGTGAGCGTTCTGACAGGGGGAGTGTGTGATGCGAAGGAGACCAGCCAGACATAAGGGAACCTGTCTAATGCCATCATGCTGATCTGACCTCTGTAATGGGGGTCTGGTCCATCTGGTAAGGACCAGTGTGTACGGGTGTTGGTGGTGGTCTGTGGAGTCTTTCCTGAAGCCTTTGACACATCTGAGTTTTTATCCCCACTTGAAAAATTTTGGCGGTGGGTTAAGAAATGGTGTATTTATAGACTATGGACACTTTTTTCTGAACTTTCTGAGCGCTGCACCACATGTTACATATTAGTTCTATTCCAAATTATATGTGCATAGCTGCTGTTTTTATATTATATTCCAAAGCGCAGCGTCTCGGTGTTATCAACACGGTGTTAGTGATAATCGCAAGTGAATCCGGCTGGCTGGTTGTACCCAAGTCAATCAACTTGGTTCATTTAGCCTGCCCATACACAGTTCAAACCTTGATTTTAACTGTATATGGCCAGCCTTAGTTTCTTTCCTAAGCTATGTGGTTTGGGATGTAACAGCTTGCTATGGGAAATCAAATTTTCAAAATGTTAAAACGGACAGAACATGGTTCTTACCAGTTGACCGTTGCGAATAAACGTTCCAAACCAAGTACGAACTTTTGCATTGGTCCCAAGTAGAAGTCCACTCACAAAACATACCATGTTGCTTACACCATCATCGCCTGCCTCGTTTTTAGTGTGGTCCAATGTCAAAGCAACACCAAGTCCCGGAAGGTGACATTCTTCTACCTGTCACATATTAGAATTATGCATCAAATGTTTTCCTTTACATGGTTAATATGTACAGTATATGATTCTCCTTCAAGGGATGAACATAGCTTAATAGAATAGTACTGATATCATCACTGCTAGTAACCAAGTTACTCACATTCTACATACAAAAGGTTCTTACCACCATGCCTCGCACTTTGAGGGCTTGTGATGGATTCATTTTGCACAGCTGACGCAGTGCTTCAGTTCTTCGTCTCCCTCCAGTGCTCTCCTCATCCTGGCGCTCTCCATTCTTTATCAAACTCCTGCAAACTACACAAAGAAACTGCGATGTAAATATGTTGTAGACAGGAATAAAGGTCTCCACACATGCAAATGTAATATTTGATATAATATTTTTTTTTAACATGGGAACATAATGATTACCAACATTCTGATAAATACCTCCACAAAGAGAAATTAATTCTGGCTAAATGTCATTTTTAGATAGCAGGTAGGGAAGTAAATGTCTGGCAATGGCTTTTCAAAAGGAAAAAAAAAAATTCTTTGCAAAACCTGAAAAATGACCATGTACAATACGGTTTTGCCCTATCAGATACAAGTGCACTAATAATTCAGGTTAAGAGAGGTCAAGCTGTCTGGCAAGTAACCCTCTCAAATGCAAGAAATACTTCTAGGTATACGCCATATTTTGAGGGCAGACCTATGAGATAAGATTGGCTTCTTCCGTTGCAAAAAAATGTGAGAAACAGGTTATTCATTCAATTCTCAGCTGTCATTTTTCTAATGCCAGAAAAACAAACCTTTTTTTAAGTAGCCAAATCTCTCAAATATGGGTTTACACAGTTTCACGATTAAAAGGATATAAATAACAAATTAGATTATAAATAGCCTGAATTGTAGATCTGTAAGAATCATCAATACAAATATTGCTTACCTTCATTAAAACTGTCAGGAACATTAGCCACCAGCAGACACATGAACCAGGCACCATTGCGAACATGCAGTAAAGCTTCAGCCATTTCATTAATTGGCAACAGATTGTGCAATTCTGTAACAAGGCAAATTATGAGTAATTATACCTTTTGTTTTTTTTTTTCTTTTAAATACATCTTCCAATAATTCCAAATAATAAAAATACCTAATTAAAAGTAGGAATTTTGACCTATCTGTAAACTATTAGGACCTGTGCAAAATAAGGTCTCATTAAACAAAGTTACAGCACAACTGGCGATTGTGGAATTCACCGTGCAGAGCAGATTAGTGAAATTACAGTTTTGGGTGAAACCTGTCATTGAGTGGAGGTGCAAGTTTTTGTGTCACATGTGGGATTGGGATTCACAGTTAATTTACCTTATATGCACTTTATATTAATTTGGATACATTTTAGTTTCTTATTGTGACTTAAAATACCAAGGATATTTGTTAGAGTACTGCACTTTATTTATGAAAATTTCTCTCCGAAAGGGTCTTCAGGGACAGGGATCCATAGCGATGAACCACAGCCCTGAATCTGTATAGCACCCTGCAGCTAACTCAACGCATTACACGAAGTGCCAAGGTGAGAAACCCATGCGAGATCTAGTACCTGAAGCAACATTACAGGCCATACCCTCAGCATGGGGTCTGGGTACGACTCCCAAGGTTTTACTGAGGCGGAATTGTTCCCGTGAAAGCATTAGAAGACATTGAGGTTGACTTAATAATTAAAAAAATAATAAATTAAAAAAAAAAAAACTAGTGATGCTGATTTATTCATGGAGTGCCGGTTCACACCAGCACAATGTCAGACATTGCATGTGACTCGCACCGCACTGCTGTGCAAATCACATGTGATGTGTGTGCGATGCAAATTCAGCTATACAGATTGTATGGCTGAATTTGCATCGCATTCGGACCAATATCACGCAGGACCCTTTTTTTGTCTGCACCAGCATTGGGTGTTCACACCCATGCAATCTGATTCCGGTCTGAATTGACCGTACGCACTGCGATATGCGAACCGATCTGGGGGTGTCATTAACTTTCTATTGATACTCACAGCGATTGGCATAGGGCAATGTGAACTGCCTGCGGGTGACATGCAATGTGGGACCCCGTATTGGAATCGCACGGATTCTCGCATTTCAGCAGTGTGGGCAGGGTTATAGGGGAGGCGCCCCAGGGGTCGAGTCCTCCAAAGTTTGCCAGTGTCCAATTACCTGAGATAAGAGTCTATAACCCATGGTGTACAAATAGGTTGCCTGTGTCCTGTATAGTATAATTAAGATAAGGAGATTAACTATGCAATATTTCATAAATACAGCTGCAAAACCCCAACATTGGCTGGTTTTCCATTTGACTGTGAAAGAAGTATATCCAATGGCACTTTTATATGCGAGTCATCAAATCAGAAGTCCAGTATGCAGATGCATGATTTTAGCTACAAAAGGGTTTGTATTTCTATGCAGTCAGTATTACAAATGCATTTTTTTTTAAATATATATACTTTAATTACTTTTAATGCAAAAAAACACAACATATAACTAGATTTTTTGGTAAAATATAAAAGATGAGGTTACGCCGAGTGAATTGATACCAAACATGTCACACTTTAAAATTGCGCACGCTCGTGGAATGGTGACAAACTACGATACCTATAAATCTCCATAGGCGACACTTAAAAATTTTTACAGGTTACCAGTTTAGTTACAAAAAGGAGGTCCAGAGCTAGAATTATTGCTCTTGCTTTAACATTCACGGCAATACCTCACATGTGTGGTGCGAACCTTCCTGCTGCTTGTAAAAGTGATCAAGCTGCTAATCAGCCACTTGGATCACTTTCACAAGTTGAGCAATCGGCGGCTGGAAATTTTAATACGGTTATGGCTGACAGCTGCAGCCATGGCCCTGGTCACACCATTTGAACACAATGATGTAAATGTCCGTGATTGACCGGCAGGTGGTTAAGCAGAGGTCAAGCTGTAGAGCTGAACTGTCAAAATAGTGGATTCAGCTTCTTGGCTATGCAGTGTAGCAGAGGTGTGGAAATCAGACTGGCAGAACAGAATTACAAAGCCTCTTGGGAGTAAAATACTTGTATACTTAATTGTGCATTAAACAAACATTTTGTCTGGTGTTTCACCCTAACATGCCAAGGGGAAAAATGCAATGTTAAAAAAGCTGTTTGGAAGATGAAGCTTACAATGGTTAGGTACCCACTGACAGTTCAAGCACTCATGAGTTCGCTCACAAATGGGTTTTGCATACCCATACTACAATTAAGCCTTTCAATAACATACCTGCCTGTAAAATGCAGAGAACATCTGCTGCTTCCTCCATGTGCACAGGGCTTTCAAACAGTTCAGATGATTTAAAAAAATATTCACCGTTGGAATCTGCTACCTATAATAAAAAATAAAATTATATATATATATATATGTTTAATTTAGCTTTCCATGCAACAAGGCTGTCCCAATCAACCTCAAGTATAGAGAAAATGTCAAAGGGTACTAGCACTCATAGGTTTTTATTCAAAGAAAGTTGCTGGATTACACAAAGTATTTCCACAAAATGTAATCGTTATGGGCTGAAGTTATTGCTTCTTCAGGCAATAAACAAATCAAGTAACAATTTAGGAAGCAAGCCTAATCATGCAAACATAAAATAATCACCAGATATTAGGTATACCAAGCATAAAAAATGAGCAAAATCTTTAGGCCTCATGCTTTTTTAACCTGGCTGTTAGGGGCGTTCAGTGTTTTTTTTTTTTCCTGGCTCTTAATGCCCCTGCATGTTGGCTCATGTGTACATGCAAATATAGGCATTTAGAAGCAGAGAGAAAAAAACTAAACAAAAGACACTGCCAGTGCATCCAAGAGCAGCAGTATTTTGGCAGTAAACACTCTCAACGTGTCTAAACACGCGTTAAAGCGAGGCACCATTATTCATTTCAATGGCCAGAATAAAATTATTCTTCTAGGCAATTAAATGAATTAACGCCCAACCACTTGAAGCGCCTAAATACTTTACCTGCGTTTACAAGTATTGGCCAATTTTTTTCTATCAAAACGCTACTGCCAGGTAGAAAGGCGTCTAGAAGAGATGGCAAAATGTCTTGCGTTGTCTGTGCATATATTCACAAAATGGTTTACAGAAATAAATGTCATTGTCTGAGTTCAAACACTGCAGATACAGTGTGTCTATGGTTGTAAAGGTAGAAGATTTTTTTTAACTTAATGCATTCTATGCCTTAAAGCAGAGCTCCACCCAGTTAAAAGTCAGCAGCTACAAAAAGTGTAGCTGCTGACTTAACAAATCGGACACTCACCTGTCCCAGGCTCCAGCGATGCGGACGCCCGAGGGCTCGCTCTTCTCCCCCTCCCCTTGGCGGTGCCGGCTTCACAAGTGTGGGCACCCGGCTTTGGCTTCAAAGCCGGGTGCGAGTCGCGCTGTGCCTTGTGAATGGCCGGCATATCTTCAGGGACCTGCGACGTGTCCCAGAAGATCGCCGAGAGGGAGGGAGAGGAAGGTGAGAACTTCCTTCGGCTCTAGGATAGGAAGTGGACCTGTGAAAACAGGGTCCCCGGTCCCCATCCCCCCCAAAAAAATGACATGCCAATTGTGGCATGTCAGGGGGTCACCTTCCTTTAAAGCGGAAGTTCCACTTTTGGGTGGAACTCCGCTTTAAGGCAAAAAAAAAAAAAAAATCTATGTGCAGCTCCCTCCCTAACCCCCTAATAGTTACCTGAGCCCCATCTCAATCCAGTGCTTTGCCTGAGAGCAGTGGCTCTCTACGCTCTCTCTTCTCACTGATCAAGGCTGCACAAGTGCCCCCATAGCAAGCAGCTTGCTTTGGGGGCACTCGGCAGAGGGGAGGCGACAGGTGTGCCAGCAGGGGACCCCAGAAGAGGAGGATCAGGGCTGCTCTGTGCACAACCATTACAATAAGTTAAGAAAAAAAATGTTTAGCCTTTAGAACCACTTTAAAGTGTTACTAAACCATGCATTCACTAGATCTGTTCTCCCACAGAAAACATGGAAATGCAATAATTTTAGTAAATATAAACTTCTATCTCCTCTCATCAGCAGTATGTAGCAGTCTTGTGACTTCTATCAGTGCCTGATTCACTGGCTGTCCTATAAGGATGCAGGGGACTCCCGACCCTTGGACTGGACAGGGCTGATTGGCCCTGTGCTGCTCACATGCACTCTAAAGAAAAAAAAAAAAAAAAACTCTCTAGCAATACACACTAAAATGAGCATGTGCAGCCTGATCCCAGTAACACTGTTTTATCCGGACATGTTTTGGGAGAATGCAAGAAGGGGAGGATCCGAGAAGACAGGATCAAAACAGCCTTTTTACACAATGCAGAGGATTAATCCCTTAGGTTCCACAGTGTGTATAACAAGCATGCTTTAATGCATATACAGACTGATTTTACTGTCGTGGGTTTAGTAACACTTTAATTATCTGAGGCAGAGCTCGATAATTCCCAGGCAGCAGGTTTGCAATGGCGACCAGATATCGCGTCCTGGCGAGTGGCAGCTGTTCCTTCTCTCCCATCTTAAAACAGCATCTCCGATTCAGTGAGAGCCGTTCCCTGCTTAATCTAGCAGCTGTTAAACTTGGCAGGCTTGGATGCTCCGAACGCACGCCTAGACAGCTGCTTACCTCCTCTCTCCTCCATCCGGATCCCGGTCTTATGATGCCCCCCCCCGAGCCCACCTGAATCCTTGAAGTTCCGGACACCACCGGCGCGGCCAGGACGCAAGAACTGTGGGACCTGCACCACCACCAGGCACATCCCGGAGGAGAATCCCAGGACTACATTATCTTGATGCCCAATGTACACCTTATTCCTGTAAGTGTAATTTTAATAAAATGTCTTTCTATATTAAGTGCTGCACTTAGTGGGGTGTCGCTTCTCTCCTTTGTTTACCCTGATAGCTGAACAACCCACACTACACTAAAAAAAACTGGCTCTTAACTTTTGGAGCTGGCTCCTAACTTTTGAAGCTGGCTCCTAGATTCAAAGCAAATTTGTCAAGCCCTGATCTGAGGAAATGCTATATTTGGTGTTTGCTACTAGATATTTAAGAATCAGAATAACAATCCTCTCGCTTTGTTTTCATTATAAAGATTTTGGTTATTGTATATACCTTGTATACTTACAACTGGTAATTATGCTTATTTCCAGCTCCTGTTTGCATGAATAGGCTTGCTTGTTAAAGCGCAGTTCCACCCAAAAATGGAACTTCCACTTTAAGCACTCCTCATCTCCTTACATGCCACATTTGGCATGTACCGTAATTTTTTTTTGGGGGGGGGGGGGGGGG
>BLSH010257296.1:316137-330881 GCA_018402905.1 Glandirana rugosa | reverse complement strand
GGGAGTGTGCCCCCAGGTTTCAGGGGGACTTCCTGTCCCTCTTCCACCTTGCACCTCTGGGCCGCCTAGGCAACTACTCCTCTCCTCCTAGGCGGACCCTCCCTCCTAGCAATCTTCTGGGACACGTCACAGGTCCCAGAAGATTGCCTGGCCACTAGGAATGCACAGCACGACTCGCGCATGCGCAGTGCATGCCCGGCCGTGAAGCCGAGCCGGGTGCCCACACTAGGAATGGCGGGGCTGTCAGGAGGAGGGGGGAGACAAGCGAGGCTTTGGGCGCAGCCATCGCTGGACCGGGAGACAGGTAAGTCACTGTTTATTAAAAGTCAGCAGCTACACTTTTTGTAGGTGCTGACTTTTAATAAACCCAAAAATGAGTGGAACTCCGCTTTAATTTGTAACTTGATACTTCGTTGCCTGAAGAAAGCTAGCTATAGTCTGAAACTACTGTATTTTGTGGAAACGCTGTGTAAAATTCTGTAACTATCAATAAAAACCTTTGAATACTGCAACTTCTTACATAAGAAGGAAGAGACGAGAAAGCTCCCTGATGAGAGATGGATTGCAAAAAAAAAAAACCTGACAGTTTTTAACCTTCCCTACTTTATCCAAAATGCAATAAAAACAGTATTGGTTTTAGATATACTTAAATTTATGACCCCTTTCTAACTGTGGGTACTAAGGGAAGCAGTGGCCTAAGCTAGCGCAGGCTTCTCTCAAATGTCTTGTCTAAAAAAAAAAAAAAATAATAATAATAATACGCAAGCAGGGTAGAGTTATGACGCTTTAATTCATAGTCCACTTCACTTGATATATCAACACTGCTTCCACAAAGAAAACAAAAACATCTCAATACCATTACCTCCTTACATGCCCATTGGATCTTGTTAAACATCCAAAATAAAAAAGGTTAAAGCGGAGTTCCACCCAAAAGTGGAACTTCCGCTTTAAGTCCTCCTCCCCAGCTCCGGATGCTCAAACTGAGCTTTTGGGGAGGATGGGGATACCCAATTTTTTTCGGGTACTTCTGCTCAGGTCGCCTTAGGCAATCAGAAGTGGAAGGTCCCCTTCCCCCTCCCTCCCGAAGTCTTCGGGACCAATCACAAAGCACTTGCGCACGGGTGGCCACAGTAGCAATGTCAGCGCCACGGAGGGGGAGAGATCCCAGGCTCCGTGCGGCTCCATTGCTGGACCGGGAGACAGGTGAGTGTCTGTTTATTAAAAGTCAGCAGCTACACTTCTTGTAGCTGCTGACTTTTAATAAACATTCTGAAAGGGTGGAACTCCGCTTTACGAAAAAAACAAAATCACAATCTTGTTAACACTGCTTCTCTGCTTCCCCAAATGAAACTATTAGCTCCTTACATATCTAATTCATCTTGTACAGCACAAGAAAAAAAAAAGAAAAAAAAAAAACACAACCCTGTGACCACAGTGAACATTTCCCTTTAGCATTGTCATTTGGAGATTGTTCTAGGTGTGTGATCACCTAGTACCGGTATTCTGTGATCAGATGAAATAAGTATGGGCTATTTTTTTTTTAGCTTTTAGGAAGCCTATGGTGGGAAGGCTTACAAAAGGCACTTACTATTCATGCAAACTGCATTGTTAAGATGGGTAAGGCAAATCATCTAAAAAGCAATTTTTAAGAACTTTGCTTATCACTAGAGAGAAGAGTAAGATTAGTGACTTTTTATTAGAATTGTATTAATATGGATTTTGCACCTTAAATCACACTTCAAGCGCAAAATACTGTGTCAAAGAAAATGCAGGAAGACATGTAAAATATGCATTCAAAATAGCAACAAGAATGCCATTTTCAGCATACACTGTGCTCACTTTAACCAGAGAATGAGTCACATGTAGTCTGCATGGATGTTGGTTACTGGACAAAATATACTTATACATGAATGGGAAAACTGTTATGATGAGGCAGTGAAGAGATCAGTGAGGTTTATGGCCAAATCTTTTTGCGTATGATCTAATCCAGGCCCCAAATCAAAGATTTGCACTTCAGGCAATGACAAAGTGGCATTTCATATAAAAATGCTTCTAGTTGCACTGGGTAAAGCAGGCAAGGGAAGGGAAAGATCCCTTGTTCATTCTATACTATTTGTATTCCCAATACAGAGGTTCATTTTTAATCTAGGCCTATGCTGTGGCTTTAGAAAGAGAAAATATATTTATCTTTTTAGTTGCCTCCAGATTATAAGCACAACAAAAATATCTTCTTGTCACAGAAAATGAAGGTATTATACACAAAGGAAAAATATGACTAAATTCTAGGACAGTTGAAATAACATTGTTCATTTCACATACTTCAAGAATGTAGGAAATATGCATAGACTCAAGAATATCCATTGTTTTATTAGGGCCTTTACTTAAAGTGTTACTAAACCCACAACAGCAAAATCAGTCTGTATATGCTGTAAAGCATGCTTGTTATACTCACTATGCAATCCTCTGCATTGTGTAAAAAGGCAGTTTGATTCTATCTTCTCTGATCCTCCCCTTCTTCTCCTGTCCCCAATCTATCTACTGATCGAGCAGAGCCTTGGGAGCAAGCTGTACATGCTCAGTTTGGTGTGTATTGCTAGAGAGTTTTTTCCTGGGAGAGTGCATGTGATCAGCACAGGGCCAATCAGCACTGTCCAAGCAGAAGGTCACGGGGCCTGCAGCCTCATAGAACAGTCAGGGAAGAATGAAAAACTCTTCCTACAAGCTTTAACCAGACACTGATAGAAGTCACAAGACTGCTCTAACTGCTGATGAGCAACAGAAAAATCAGT
Source organism: Glandirana rugosa (assembly GCA_018402905.1). Taxonomy (NCBI): domain Eukaryota; kingdom Metazoa; phylum Chordata; class Amphibia; order Anura; family Ranidae; genus Glandirana; species Glandirana rugosa. The sequence goes on along the minus strand of BLSH010257296.1, from coordinate 328,092 downwards.
CTGTATATGTAGTAAAGCATGCTTGTTATGCTCACTGTGGAAGCTAAGGGGTTAATCCTCTGCACTGTGTAAAAAGGCTGTTGATCCTGAATGCACGGATCCTCTTCTTCCACTGAATCCAGAACAGGTCCAGATAAGACAGAGCCTTTGGAGTCAGGCTGCACATGCTCAGTTTGGTGTGTATTGCTAGAGAGCACAGGGCCATTCAGCACTGTCCAGACAGAGGGTCAGGGGTCCTGAATCCTGATAGGACAGCTCAGTGCAGTATGAAAAATCCTCCTACAAGCTTTACCAAGAGCGGATAGAAGTCACAAGACTGCTATATACTGCCGATTAGAAAAGGTATTTAGCAATTTATATTGACTAAAAGAATTGCATTTCCATGTTCTGTGTAGTGTGGGAGACCAGATATAGTGAATGCAGGGTCCTGGGTTTAGTAACACTTTAAGATGCATTTTGCCATTCAAATAATATGAATTAAACATTGATTGTTGATATGCATCTTAAATACATTAACAACCAATGCAATTTTCTGCATGATTACTGACATGAGTAAGCTGCCAACCGAAACAGCCAAGGAAAGAGATGAGTATAGAGCAAGTACACTTTCAGTTAGGCTGAGCCATTCAATGCAGCTAAAGCGGTTATGGGCTTTAGGCAAAAAAGGAAAAACCAGTACAGCCATTAAATCCTATAGCTTAGCCAGCTGTCTCCTAGCAAGCTTACTTCATTAACAATACACAGCAGAACGATGATACATATTTTAACTAACAAAAAAATTAAATGTAAATTAAACTCGAGAAAGACATTGCAAAATAACGGAAACATCATACCTTATTTATTATTGCCAACAACTCACTAAGCACTAGACGCAATCGGCGAGGAGAATCGCTGTGCTCAAACTCCAATGTAAGGCCATGTTGAAGCTGAGACACCAAAATACTTTCTCCAGTACTTCCTCCAAGCTTGTGTCTAGACCAAGGCAAGAAACACATGTGATTAACAAACTAAGGTTATCAGGCTGTGAAGCTTTACAGTACATCAGAAGAAAATAAACACAAAGAGCTGAACAGATTTGTACACTGTGTTCAAGAAGTACTCCCCAAGGGGCAGAATTATAAAATAGTAAAAGGAGATTTCACCAAACATTCATTGACAGTGAATCGATTACTGTAACTGAAAGCACATGCAGCAGTAAAACTCAGCTGTAGTGATCACTGAATGTCAGATTGATTGCTTTATCAATATGCCCACAAATGTTTGCCATATATTCACATACACAGGCATAAAATTAAAGCACAAAGTGAGTGGCTACGTGGGTAGCCCTTCCATCTAGCAGCACTAGGGTCGCCCATGACACTACCTGCCTGGAGTTTGCATATTTTCCCTGTGCGGGTTTCCTCCGGGTACTCCGGTTTCCTCCCACGCTCCAAAGACATGCTGGTAGGTTAATTGGCTCCTGTCCAAATTGGCCCGAGTATATGTATGCATGAATGTGAGTTAAGCACTCTTAATTGTAAGCTCCTTGAGGGCAGGGACTAATAAGAATGTATAATATATAAAAGTGTAAAGAGCTGTGTAAATTGACGGCACTATAAAAATACCTGTAATAATAATCTTAAACTTACTGTTACTGGTCTTAAATGCTAACAGAGCAATCTGTAGCAGGATCCAGTAACCAGGCACTGTCCAGTCCAGTGCTGAATCCTAGTTGTACTTAAGAGAATCTTCCAATTTTAGAACCCAAAACACAAACTCTAAAATAGTACTGTGGATGCCTGCATGGGCAAAGTTCATGTGTATGTTTAAAGTGGTTGTAAAGTCTCATGGTTTTTCAACTTAAAGCGGAGGTCCGGGCTAAAAAAAAAAATTAAAAGTCAGCAGCTACACATACAGTAGCTGCTGACTTTTAATATTAGGACACTTACCTGTCCTGGAGTCCAGCGATGTCGGCACCCGCCGCCGATCTTCGGATCGGGGGACGGGTGCAGCCGCCTCCATCGCGGGTAAGGGAACCCGGACGTGTAAGCAGTACAGCTTCACGCCGGGCACCTTACTGCGCATGCGCGAGCTCTGCCGCGCTCTGCTACTGGCCAGGTGGCCAGTAGCAGAGCGAGCAGGGAGGAGGGAGCCGGGCTTCTGACGTCAGCGGCCGCGTCCGCCGGCCAGAGCTCCCGGAAGTGTGGAAAAGGACACCTGTCTAAAGACAGGTGTCCTCTTCCCCCTCCCCCCCGAAAGGTGCCAAATGTGACACCTGAGGGGGGGAGGAATCCAATCAGCGGAAGTTCCACTTTAGGGTGGAACTCCGCTTTAATGCATTCTATGCGGAGGAGGTCCCAGGAGCACCACTGGAGGATCCCAGAAGAGGAGATTCGGGGCCACTCTGAGCAAAACCAAAGGATACATTCACCTTTCATAACATGTTACACCCATATACAGGGTGTAACGTTATGAAAGCACCGTCCCCAATACCCTGCTTTGACAGCTAGCGGGGAATCTTCTCTTCCACTAGCTGTCAAAATGTAAAACTGTGCTCGCCCAGGTCACTCATTCACTGTTCTGTGAATGAAAAACCAAAAGTCTGCCACTAAACCTGTCGGATTGTAGTTCTCAAATGACCTACCATGGCGCTGTGGTAGTTCATGGATTCTTTCCATCAGAGTGCATTGGCTTGCCCGTACAAGGTACGAGCAATCAGATACAATGAAAGCTCTGCAGGAGTCCTGCATGGCGTCAGTGATCTGCAATGTTTTCCAGGCTCCTACAACAAAAAATAATAAATGCACATTTACCTGCAAAAAAATGTTCATTTATTATTTTTTGTAAAAAGGTGAACTTATCCTTTAAAGCATTTTTAGTATCAGTTGTGGACACATGAACCATGCCACAGTCTAGGTCCCATAAGCTAAAAGCATTCATAAGCAAGCCATATAATAATAATAATAACATTCACACTTTTTTTTTTTGCTTTAGAAAATAATTATTCTTCATAATGAAAAAAAAAAATGTACTTACTTAATAAATTACACTTCTCTAACATATTTAGCACGAGTTACAAAATCTAGAAATACTATGGAAAGAACAATACAACAAACCTTAGTTGCTGCTCTTTGTTGGCATCCTGCTCCAAAGCATGGAAATCCACAGACAGTAGGGCTACAATGGCATTCACAGCCTCCACTCCAGATAGAAGCCGTAGAAGTAATTTCTTGTCTTGTGCCCAGCTCTGACTTTGGTCTGCCGGGGCACATAAGGCCATGCGAACCAGGCATGGAAGCAAAAGCCTTAGCTCTGGATCACTCAAGGCAGCCAAGCGCACTACATCCACCTTTTGCATTGCTTCAAATGCATATGGGCTGACATACTGAAGAGCACAAGTCTCGCTCATTTTTTGATGCCTTTAAGAAAAAAAAAAAGTTAGCCCTGTTCAAAAGTAAAATGCTAAACACAGATTTGAGAGAAAACACTGTTCACACTCTGATGCCAGACATATACAGTCGACCCCCGAAAATCGCATGGGGTTACGTTCTGTGACTCAGCTTGGGTGCCCCCATAGCAAGCTGCTTGCTGTGGGGGCACTCAACAGGAGGGAGGGGCCAGGAAAGCCAAAGAGGGACCCGAGAGGAGGATCTGGGTTGCTCTGTGCAAATCCACTGCAACAGAGCAGGTAAGTATACCATGTTTATTATTTTTATAGGAAAAAAAAAACAGGACTTTACAATCAGTTTAATGTAAGAGCTCCCCTAGTGGCTAATCAGCTGCTGATTCACTATGTCCCCAATCATCTCTATGGTCGAAGAAACCGGAACCAACAAGTATTTTGTCACTTTTTTGGATAACGTTAACCGGTCGTTCGCGGCCTGTGAAAGCATTAGATTGAACCGATCTGATGCCTTTAAGAGCATCTATTAGACCCGAGATCTCTCAGTAAAGAGGAACTGTCACTGCCCATGCTACCGCAAGGGATGTTATTCATCCCTTATAATAGCAATAAATTTGATTAAAAAAAAAAAAAAGTGTAAAAAAATAAATACATTAAATAATTTTGAATTTTTTTTTAAAGTGCCTCCATCTCTGTGCTTGCGCATGAAGGCAAACACACAGGTCAGTCCCGCACACATAAAACAATTTGTGTTTGAAAAACTTCTGCACAAATAGCGCGCAGCATACAAAATTGTATGACGGAGACGGAGTGTTACAAAATTGTGTTGTTAACAAATGGTGCATTCAAGCTAAATAAGAGTAATTTCTGCTGGATCACGTAGCAAAAGGATGTACACAGGTTATGTGCCCTGTTCACATCACAATGCTGTACGTCTGCATTTTTCCACAAGTCACCCGAACGTGTGTCATCCCAATGAAAAGCAAAAAGGAAAAAAATGGTTTTAAGCAGTTTGGCCCTTCTAGTAACCTGTATGGTAGCCCTCTAGGAGAGGCAGTAGGTTTTTGAGAAGGTAATTGAGTATTTTGGAGCAAGCATATAATTTTGACAGACTAGATATTACCAGATTTTGACAGCCAAGCGCGCAGCACAAGAAAATGCATAATCTGTTTAATAAACAGTAAAAATAATAGAAAAAAGGTAATTATCTGGCATCAAATAGCAGAAAAAAAAATACCCTGATTGAGAACATACCAATTCCCAGCAACTGGCCATGATTTTGCTTTAATGCATTTGAATTGCTTCTGAGTCTGTTTCCTCACATTTGTGAAATCAGTTTTTTTATTATAGTCTACCAAAAACTAAAATGTAAGATTGCCACAGATATGTTAACAAGCATTCATACCAGGGTGGATAAAAATTTATGATAATAAACAAATAAATATCAAAAAAGAAAAAAGGGAATTTTCAGTGAGAGAACGGAGGTCCGGTAATGTAAACACGGATCTCCGTTCTGACAGAGGGGGAAGGGCTGTGATCACAGGCTTCCTGTATATGGAAGCCGTGATCACTCCCCTCCCCCTGCCAGCCCAGCCCCCACACAGTTAGAACACACTTCGGGAACACAGTTAACCCTTAGAGCGCCCCCTCCAGGTTAACCCTTTCACTGCCAATGGCATTTACACAGTAATCAGTGCATTTTCATAGCACTGATCGCTGTATAAATGCCAATGGTCCCAAAAAAAGTATCAAAATGGTCCGATATGTCCGCCGCAATATCACAGTACCGCTAAATATTGCAGATCGCTGCCATTACTACTAAAATATATAAAAAAATAAAAAAACCCAGAAATGAAATCTCATCATTCCTAAACGTGGCAACTTTTGCGCAAACCAACCAACAAACACTGATTACGATTTTTTTTTTTAACCAAATATGAGGCAGAATATAAAAATCGGCCAAAACCAATGAAAAATTTTATATTTTTTTTTGGAATTGTATTTTAGAAAAATGAAAGAAATATTGTTTTTTTTTTGCAAAATTGTCACTCTTCTATTGTTTATAGCGGTGATCAAATACCACCAAAGAAAAGCTCTATTTGTGGGAAAAAAAGGACGCAATTGTCAGTTAAAGCGACACAGTGCCGAATCTCAAAAAGTGCTCTGGTCCTAAACTGGGAAATCCTTCCCGGGCTGAAGAGGTTAAATCTGATTTTTTTGATTTTTAGTTTTTATCAAATTTAAAAATTTTAAAAATATGCTTTTGGAGTAAAAAAATCTAAAGATAGTTTTCTATTTAAGATACATTAATAATTTTGTTTATTCAGCATGAAATGGAGCTTAGTTATGTAGCACGAGGCTGTATAGTCTGCAATATTTAAATTTTTGGTAAACTCATTCAACGAATCCAAGTTTTGCAAGCTGAGATAACATGCAATGTTATTGTTTTAATCAAATAAAAGAATTTGAGTAGTTCTCCAATTATGTGTGTTTAACCTATCATTTTCAGCCAAGGAAGCTGCCATCTTGGCCTCTGTTTAATCTACAACTACCAGGATGCTGCACATGTGATCAGCTATGACACCGGCCATTGGATGGTTTGACAGTTAGGTTTAGAGCACAACCAATGGGAGTGTTACATTTCTGGCATGTGCCGGAAATGGAACTGGTTTTTAAACCGTTAAATGGATGGGTTTACTACTGCTTTAAATTCACCCTGAGTCATACTCAAAATAAAAAAAAGTTAGACTTACCGGTAACTTGTTTTCCAATAGTCTTTCAGGACAGCACCTGAGAGATCCTGTCTCCTCCTCCAACAGGAAACACCTCACCATTCAAAGTTCAAAAGGAGGCCTCCACGCCAATAACCTTCAGTTTGTAGCGAACCTCCAGCCACGGCTGAAACACATAAGCAACAGTTATGTCATAGTATACAGCAATATTAAACAGGGCGGGTTATTGCTGTCCTGAAAGACTATTGGAAAACAAGTTACCAGTAAGTCTAACTTGCTTTTTCCCCAAAACGTCTTTCAGGACAGCACCAGAGAGGAAAGTCGAGACTTACCCCCATTAGGGTGGGACAACGGCCTGCAAGACTTTCCTGCCAAAAGCCTAGTCCTGTGCCGTCAAGAGGTCTAACCTATAGTGACGGGCAAAGGTAGTCAGACTTGACCATGTGGCCGCTTTGCAAATCTGCTCGGGGGTGGCACCAGCTCTCTCGGTCCAACTCACCCCTAAAGCTCTTGTAGAATGAGCCCGAATTCCCACCGGGTGTTCTAGTCCTGAAAGAGTAGGCCTCCGTAATTAGCCATTCTTAACCATGGTTCCTTTAGTAGCTTGCTTTCCCTTCCTGGTACCAACATATGTAACAAATAATGCAGTAAAACGTATCCTTTGTGGCTTCTAAATAACTCAAAACTGCTCTCTTAAACATCTAGGGTGTGGAATTCCTCTTCCTTCTTGCCCGCCGGATTAGAGCAAAATGTAGGAAGAATTATCTCCTGGGCTCGATTTTGGACCAAAGCGACCTTCGGTAAGAAATTAGGGTCAGTTTTCAGAACAATCCTGTCTGGAAAAATAGAAAAAAAGTCTCCTTAGTTAGGGCCTGCAGGACAGACGACAAGTCCCACTTTGGGCAACCTCTGCTCACCACCAGTTTGGACCGAGTGAGGGCCCTGAGGAAACTAATTACTAGCGGTTCTGTTGAAATAGACTTCTCCAGAAATACTCCTAACGCTGCCACCTGGACCTTGAGGGTACTAACCGCTAAGCCCTTACCTGCTCCTTCCTGCAAGAATTCCAGGATCGAGGTAATACACTTTACAGGCCTTCCAGGTCTAGTGCACCAGAACTTAAAAACCTTCCAGTTTTTTGAATAAATTGCTCTGGTAACCATCTTTCTGCTTGACAGAAGAGTAGCTACTAATCTGTCCGAAAATCCCTTCCACTTCAACAACTGCTCCTCAGAAGCCAGGCTGTGAGCTTTCGTTTCGCTATCTCCTGGTAGAACAGGAGGGCCCTGCGTCAGCATTTCCTGTTGCAATGGAAGGTGCAGAAAAGGCTCTAGTTGCATCTGGAGAGGGGCTGAGAACCAGGCCCTCTTGGGCCAGAAAGGAGTGATGAGGATAACTGTTGTCATCTCCTTTTGAATCTTCTTTATGACCTGAGGTATCAGCTGGAAAGAATGGAAGGCATAACAAAGTGAAGTGAAACTCCCACCTGTGAGCCAGACTGTCTAACCCCAGGGATGTGTCGGTTCTGTTCAAGAAGAAGAAGAGAGGCGTCTGAAAATTTTTCTGAGTGGCAAAGAGATCTACTTATGGCTGCCCCCATTTTCTGACAACCATCTGGAATACCTCCGGGTTTAACCACCACTCCGCCTCATATATCTGATTCCTGCTGAGGGAATCTGCCATCCTGTTTAAGGATCTTTTTAGGTGGACCGCTGACAAGGATAGAGTATGATGTTCTGCCCATCCCACAATATTTTCTGCTAGGTCCTGCAAAGCTTTGCTCCTGGTACCTCCTTGCCTGTTTATATAGGCCACTGTAGTGTCATTGTCGGATAGAACTTGTGTATGGAATCCCTGGACCTATTCAGCAAAGGCCAGCAGGGCCAACTCGATTGCCTTCAGTTCTCTCCAATTTGAGGATCTTGCAGCCTCTTGAGGACCAAGACCCCTGGGTCCATTGGCCCCTCATGTGAGCTCCACACCGCCAGGAACTGGCATCTGTCGTCAGCCTTACCTGGACTGGGAAGGACCAGAACAGACCTGCCGAGAACCTTTCTTGGTTCTTCAGCCACCAAAGACTTCTTTTTACTGGTGGGAATCCTCACCGGCAAATCCAATGACTGACGTTGGTGATCCCAGACCCTCAGCAAAAAAAACTTTGAAGTGGTCTGAAGTGGAGTCTTGCCCACTGGATCGCAGGTATGGGCGAGGTCAGAGTCCCCAGGGCTGACATAATCCTTCTGATGGGCAAGAGCTGGCTTGATTGCAACAGCGACATCTCTTCCATCAGTTTCTTCTTGGATAGAGCAAAGAAAAGAAGGTCATACAGATAGGGAATCTCAGCGATTCCCTCTAGACGCAAAGGTGCCAGAGCCCCGGGCATTACTTTGGTAAAGACCCTTGGGGCCGATGATAGGCCAAAGGGAAGTGCTCTGAACTGTAGACGTACTACTCTTTTTCCTTTTTCAACGCTAATCACAGATATTTTTGGGATCTGGCGGCTATAGGTATATGAAGGTAGGCATCCGTTAGATCAATTGACACCATGTAGCACCCTTAATACAGCTGGTTCTTTACGGAGAAGATGGAATCCATCCGAAATTTTCTGTACTCGACTGATCGATTTAGCCCTTTCAGGTTCTGGACCATGAGAGTAGAACCCCTGACCAAACTACTCTTTTGGGACCGGAATCTATGACTCACTCAGATCTGTTCTTGAATTAGGGAATTCATGGTGCAAGCCCTGGCCGGATCCCTTCGGGTGTTTGTCACCAGGAATCTTTTTGGAGGTTCTTCCGAAAATTTGATTGCGTAACCTAGGGAGAGCAAATTCAGAATAAACTATTTTGATGTTATGGCCCTCCAGTTCGGAAGAAACTCCTGAAGTCTTCGTTCTACAGGGAGGAAGGAGTCATTGTGATTTTCCAGGGGCCGTAGGAGGATTGAAGAGCACTCCGCTCCTACCCTTCAGCTTTTGGGAAGACCATGGCTTCCTTTTCCCCTGCGTCCTATTTTCCTGCTGTCCTTTTTGAAGCTGAAAAAAAAACACTTTCTTGTTTGCACCTTCTTTTTCTTAACCAGAAAAGCTTTTTTCTTGTCAGCTGTGTGGTCAAGAATAGAGTCCAATTCAGCATCAAATAACAAAGCTCCTGAAAAGGGGATACTACACAGCCGATTCTTTGACGCTGCATCCCCGGGCCAGTTTTTCAGCCATAAGGCCCTTCTGGCCCAGTTTGTTAGTGCTGCCGACCTGGCCGACATGCGAATTGACTCAGCTGAGGCATCTGCGATATAGGACACTGCCGCTGATAGAGTTGAAAAGGAGTCCAAAATGTCCTGTTTTGAGGAGTCTGCCAAAATGTGCTTTTTCAACCTATTGAGCCAGTGTTCTAGGTTTCTCGCAATGCATGTTGTTGCCATTGCTGGTTTCAATTTGTTCATAACTGACTGCCACACTCTCAAGGAGCAAGTCCATCCTTTTGTCCATGGACTTTTTTAGTGAGCCCATATCTTCTTCATGCGATTTAGAAATCTGTGAAAATGCAGAGCCCAGCTTCGGAACTTAGTTCCAAACAGCATCAGGGCTATCCTCAAAAGGAAACCTCCGCCTATGGGCCAGAGAAAAAAATGGTTTCTTCTCCGGCTCCAGCCATTCTTTCCTAATCATTTCTGAAATAACTGAATGAACTGGAAATGTGCGGCTTTTAGAGTCCTCAAGACCCGCATACATGCGGTCATGTAAAGTGAGCTCTCTTTTCTTCCTCTATGCCTAGAGTAGAATGAATCACTTTCAGGAGCCCTCTTACTGCGGTCGCCTGCTGCAGCTGATTCCAGATTCAAAAAGGTTGCCACGCCGAAAAGGAACTTTAAAAAGGCACCAGGTGACCCTGTCCTCTCCCCCTGCGCTTTGCGGCCGGAAATGACGCCGTGCGCCCGACCCGGAAGTGCCTGCCCCTTCCTGTGAGCACACAGGAGCGGCTATAACCACCAGAAACATGGCGGCTCTGCGACCCGTTGTACTGTGGGAACCGGCGGGCCACTGCAAGCTGGTTGCTGCCAATAAATAAGGGGCCGCACCTTGCACCAGCACAGGCTCTCCCCGAGCACGGAAGGGGGGAGAGGGAGCCCACGGACCAGCTAGCTCAGAGCAGGTGGGAGGGTCACAATCTCCAGCAGCCAAGAATGGAGGTGAGAGCCTCGTCTCCCAGGAGACATGAGAAACCATGGCCCCTCACCAGAGGTGTGCCTCTCGGCTAGAGGAATCCCAAAAAGTGAAGGTTATTAGCATGGAGGCCTCCTTTTGAACTCTGAATGGTGAGGTGTTTCCTGTTGGAGGAGTTGCCATAATCTCTCGGGTGCTGTCCTGAAAGACGTTTTGGGAAAAAAGTACACTGAAACATTCCACAAGCATCAATTAGGGATGCACCAAAATTTCGGCAACCGAATCATATCGGGCGAAAATGGTGTTTTCAGCGCGTTGCCGAAAGAAAAAAATTGCAGATAACGGCGCCGATAATCGCGCATGCGCAGTTGCGGTGGCCACGCCGCCGGGTAACTTCACTTGCTGGGTGGATGGTGTGCACATTACTCGTGGTTGACGCCGGACTAGTGAGCACGTTCCAAGACGCTTTTATGATGGATGGTGGGGACATGAAAATGTGGGTGGAACTCCGCTTTAAAGGGGTTGTAAAGTCTTGACGTGTTTCACCTTAATGCATTCTATGCATTAAGGTGAAAAATCTCTTGTACTGCAGCAGCCCCCCTTTTACTTACCTGAACCCGATCGTTCCAGTGACATGCACGAGCCCAGCAGCTCCAGCCACTGTCTCGGGTCCTCATTGGATAGATTAATAAGTCAATCAAATCCAGTGACACGGGGGGCGGGGCTAAGTCCTGCTGTCTGTGTCAATGAACACATCAGCAGGACTCGGGAGCGTGCCGGCACAGGTGCCCCCAGGGAAAGCGCCTCTACAAGAAGAGGAGGAGGTAGGAGCGCTGCCAGGGGACCCCAGAAGAAGAGGATCAGGGCCACTGTGCAAAACCCTTGCACAGAGTAGGTAAGTATAACAGGTTTGTTATTAAAATAAAAAAACACACCTTTAGTATCATTTTAATACCAGAAATAATAACATGTTATTCGTTTTTTTACTCCCAGAGGATGGGAGTTTGGAAAATGTAGAGGAATGCTTAAATAATGCATTACAATTTAACTAGACCCATTCGATTTAAGGTGACTAAAATGTACTGGAGATTTAGTCATCTCAATTGTTTTTTTGACTAAAAATATGACTAAAACTAAAATGGCACTTTGGTCAAAATATTAACCGCTTGCCGACCATCGATCGGCAATTGACGGCGACAAGCTGGCTCTCCTGCGACGTCATACGACGGCGGCCGCGGGATCGCACCCGCGCGCTCACTGTGTTCGGGGAGGGCCAGGGAGCGGGTGCGGCGGAGTCGATCTCCGCCGGCCACCCGCGATGCCCCCCCGGAGCGAAGGAACGGAGGTCCGTGTATGTAAACACGGACCTCCGTTCTGTGTGATGTATGTGCCTGGAGGCAAGGAAGCGAGGCCCCCCCGTAGCGCCCACCGGCCGCCTCTAGCTGAGGCGGCGTGGGCGAGGGACCGGGAGGGGCTTGTGTCACTCGCGCGCCCACGCTAGGGCGCCGGCGGCAGCATACTGCAGCGTCCTCTCGGTCGAACAGCGGCAGTTAACGGCTAGCTACCAGCCGTTCGCCAATTATAAAACTGGTTTCACGGTAAAATCAAAATCAGTATAAAAATCAGTTTTTTTGTTAACTCTACTGATTTAGAGGTCATGTAAAATCAGTGGAATTTAG
>BLSH010257296.1:275368-294192 GCA_018402905.1 Glandirana rugosa | reverse complement strand
ACACATCTTGTGTGGCTACATGTGTGTGGCTACATGTGTGTGGGTACATGTGTGTGGCTGGCTACATGTGTGTGGGTACATGTGTGTGGCTACATGTGTGTGGCGACATGTGTGTGGGTACATGTGTGTGGGTACATGTGTGTGGGTGCATGTGTGTGGGTACATGTGTGTAGGTGCATGTATGCGGGTACATGTGTGTGGGTGCATGTATGTGGGTACATGTGTGTGGGTGCATGTATGTGGGTACATGTGTGTGTGGCTGCATGTGTGTGGCTGCATGTATGTGTGTGGGTGTTGCTGCATGTATGTGAGTACATGTGTGTGGCTGCATGTGTGTGGGTACATGTGTGTGTGTGGAGGTGCATGTATGTGGGTACATGTGTGCGGCTGCATGTGTGTGTGTGTGTGTGGCTGCATGTGTGTGGGTACATGTTTGTGGGTGCATGTATGTGTGTGGGTGCATGTATGTGTGGGTTCATGTATATGGGTTCATGTATGTGGGTGGGTGCATGTATGTGGGTACATGTGTGTGGGTGCATGTATGTGTGTGGCTGCATGTGTGTGTGTATGTGTGTACATGTATGTGGGTGGGTGCATGTATATGGGTTCATGTATGTGGGTGTATGTATATGTCTGGGTGCATGTATATAAGTGCATATACAAATATATAAATATGTGATTGTGTATTTATATATGTGTGTGCATGAATGTGTGTGTGTGTATATATATATGTGTACATATATACAGTATATATGTATGTGTGTGTGTGCATCATGTATGTGTTTATATATGTGTGTGTGCGTACATGGGTGTATGCACATTCTATGTATGTGCTTTTAATCCTGACCCCCTATGTGTACAATCTCTAATTTTTTTTCTCCGCTTGTTCATAGTACCAGCAAAAAAAATGCTGTTCCTCTGAAAGCGGTCCATGCTCAGGCATTTGACAGCTGGTAAAGAGGCAATCTGTTGCCTCCTGACTGCCTGTTTTAACCCTCTAAATGCATTACCACTATGCTGCAACTCTGCAATGCACACAGTTGTGGAGTGGTTGCAGTGCATCCTCATTCACCTAGGGGTAACCTTCAAGGGTACCCTGACTGTAAAGAGATTGAGAAACACCGGCATAGAGGAACCAATCTCTCCATTTTCCTCCAGCAGCTGCTGAATGCCTGTGGGATGGAGTGGAGGAGAAGTGTGGGGGGAAATGGAGAGATCGGTTCCTTTTAGATGCAGCCACACACTTGCGACCGGGCCCTGGCGTTCCGCCACCGGGCTCCGAGGAAAGGGCCCTGTCAGGGGGGGCCCTTCATGGTTTCTTGCATCGGGGCCCTGAGGGTTCTAGTTAGGCCACTGCCCGGAGGAAACCCACACAGGCACAGTGAGAACACGCAGACATGCTTCATCACAAAGCAATAAGTTGAACAGGCCCTTATAAGGGGTTGTGGGTTTTTTTTCCCCCTCAGCAAATGTGGAGTTACACTTTAGGTAACTCTAGCCTATACATATTACAATCTCATTTAGAATTACCACGATGGCTATACACAAAGCAATTCTTTTTTTTTCTTTTTCTTTTAGGCCCGTTTCACACTGGGACTGTCCGATCGTCAGGGGTAAACCGCGGCTAATTTAGCGGTGATCTACCACTGTAATAGCAGCGCTATGGCGCCGCTATTCGGGTGGCAGCACGGCACTTTTAACCCCCCCCCACAAGGGGTTAAACAGGGGTTAAATGTGCCGGCGCTCCCGGAGCGGTGTACAGCTGCTTCGGGAGCGCTGCCCATTCAATCCAATGGCAGCTTGGTGGAGGAGCGGTGTATACACTGCTCCCCACATTCCTGAAAAATCATGCTTGCAGGATTTTAATTTTGCTCCCGCAAGCGCACTGCCCTGAGCCGCCCCAGTGTGAAAGAGCACACTGGGTTGAATGGGGAGACGCTTTACAGGCACTATTTTTAGCGCCATATCACCTGTAAAGTGCCCCAGTGTGAAAGGGGCCTTAGGAATTTCAATCACCGTCACCTGGCTTTTAGATAGTGGTGGGCCAGTACGCAATAAGCAGACCTCTCATTTTAGTACTAGGTCTGCTTTTTTTTTTTTTTTTTTTTTAAATTCTGTTTATTGAAAATTTTATAATACAAGCAGAACAATAGTCACACGCAGGTGACCAACATACTACATTGAGGTACCACTAAACCGGTCACCTCAGGACCTAGGGTCCAAACAACAAAACATGGCAACCCTTGTGGAAATTAACCCCCCCCCCCAACCCTAAAACCCATCCGGCTTCTTATACCTCTAGGCCGCCAGAGTATCTTTTACCGGAGTAGTGTACACCGACTCTACCTCCCTCACAAGTACTTAAAGGATTCCCAGGCCAATTTTTGGAGTTTAGGACTTGGAGATTAGTACCCCGCTTTAGCTAGCATCACCTTCTCGTAGCTAGAAGCTCCTTCTACTCTTCTTACATCTTATTCACACTCCTGATGCATCTAATTTCACCCTGTCGTGGATGATTCGCCTAGCCACGGTTGCCACACTCTATTGAATTTTTTGACACATCCCCTGCTAGTATACGTGGCTTTATAATATGGGACCATGGCATTTACCAACCCCTTCCAAAACGATAACGTGGGAGCAGCCGACTTCTTCCAATGTAATAGAATAGCTTTTTTGGCATAGAAAAATAAAATATTCAGCAGCGTTTTAAGCGCCCTGGACTGTACTACATCCTCCACTAAGCCTAATAGGCACACTTTAATTGTAATTGGAATAGGAATGGAAAGCAAGGAGGATATGCAAATGGTAACTTCCCCCCCAAAACACCTGAATTTGTGGGCATTTCCAGAAGATGTGATCTGCCTCTGCCGGGGAGTGGGTACATCGCCAGCACTCCGCTGATGCCATTGGATAAATTCTTGCCAACCTAGCTGGCGTATAATAAAACCTGTGGATGAATTTGAATTGGACCAGTCTGTCCCTAGCGGGTACTAAGTGGCTAAAGGGCTGCTCCCACATCTCGTCCCAGTCCTCTCCCTGAAGGTCCTCTACCTCCGCCGCCCAGTATTCCCTACATCTGGTGACCGCTGGTGGTGTTGTTTTGAAAAATTCCTTATATACCGTGGACAGGGTTTTCGGAAGGTCTTTAGTCTCCAATAGGGATTCAAGGTCAGATGGCAACGCTTCTACCTTCTGAACCACGAATTGTGTCCGGAAAGCGTGCCGGATCTGGAGGAAGCGGAAAAAGTAGGAGTTAGGCAGATCGTGCCTATCTTTTAACTGGTCAAAAGTAAGTAAGTCCCCTTCCCTGGTGATGTCCCGCAGTGTCTTAACTCCCTTTATTGCCCACTGCACCGGGTCTGGGTGCTGCAGGAAACGCTGGAGTCCAGGATTCATCCATAGTGGGGCTGAGGGGGACACGGCCACGTAACTCGGGCATGCCCACCCCACCGCCACCCCCCATGCCCTAACAACTGCCCTCATAGAGTCTGTCAATGGAAGACCAACTCGTTGTCCCCTGTGTACGGCCAAACGCAAACTTTCCAAAGAGTCCAGATGGGCTGCCTCAAGTACCGTAGCCGAGTCTCCTTCCTCCTCTGTAAGCCAACGGTGTGCAAACACCATCTGACAATATAGTATTTGTGCCAGTCCGGGAGAGCCAAGCCTCCCCGACCTTGTGGCTCCTGAAGCGTTTCAAGGCCCAATCGGGCCTGCCCAGGGGACCAAAGGAACGTACTGGTCAGGTTATCAAATTTTTTAAAGTACGACTTGGGTACCCAAATTGGAGCATTTCTGAGGAAGTACAAGATGACTGGGAGTAACTTCATCTTGAGGAGTGCAATTCTTCCCATCAGTGATCTTCCCATCCCTGAACTCTGCTCCTACATAAAGTCAGCAGGGGCAGCAAATTAAGGGTCATATATTCCCGGATATCCGCAGAAATTTTAATTCCCAAGTATGTTCAGGAGTCGACCCATTTGAGTGGGATGTTGGGGTCTGCCGCCCCCCTGGCCCCCTCATCTAACGCTAAAACTGAGGACTTCCCCCAGTTCACTCTTAGGCCGGAGAACACCGTTAATTTGTTGAGAATAGACAGGGCCCTCAGCAAAGATTCTCCTGGGTCTTTCAAAAATAGGATGAGATCATCCACGTAGAGTGCCACTCATGTATAGATCCTACCTTAATAGCTCCAGAGGGTTTAGCAGTCCTAAGGGCTATTGCTATTGGCTCAATTACCAAAGAAAACAGAAAGGGGGAAAGGGGACACCCCTGCCTGGTACCCCGGCCTATGTTGAAGTATTGGGAAATTTCCATACCTACTGTATCTTCAGTGCTGCCCTAGGGGAGCTATATAGCATTGAGATCCACCCCCGAAACCTAGGACCAAACCCCATTTTCTCAAGAACCCTTTGCATGTATTGACAGTCTACCGAATCGAAGGCCTTCTCAATATCAATTGAAACCATTACCCTAGGAGAAGGACCCTCGTTCGGCAGCTGCAGGTGTGTAAACACCCGTCTAAGGTTAGTGTCCGTCGGCTTCCTGGGCATAAACCCGGTCTGGTCAATGTCCACCAGAGTTGATATAATTTTAGCCACCCGAGAGGCCAATATTTTTGTCAGTATTTTAAGGTCCATGTTCAACAGCGCAATCGGGCGATAGGAAGAACATTCTAGGGGGTCCTTACCCAGTTTGAGCAACAGTATCACATGGGCCACAAGCATAGACTCTGGAAAAGTTCGATGCTCCAGACAGTACTCAAATAGTGATTCTAGTTTAGGGGACAGGGACTCGGCACAGGTCTTATAAAAGTCCGCTGGGAAACCATCCGGTCCCGAAGCCTTCCCCGATGGGAAGGAGAAAATAGCAGTCTCTATTTCTTTCCTCGTGATTTTAGCCTCCAACATGTCCCTGTCCACATCCGAGAGAGTGGGCAGGGGCAAGAGTGCCAGTAGGGCATCTAGATCGTCACTGTCATAGGGAGGGATAGGCGCGTATAGTTTGGTGAAGTAGTCTGTGAATATCTCTTTGATCTCCGACGGAGTCGACACACACTCTCCTGTCTGCGTCTTGATACTAGGGATATTAGGCGGGGGCGATCTATCCTCCACTAGTAGGGCCAACAATTTCCCATTCTTTTCCCCTTGCGAGAAAACCGACTGCGCCCTATCTTTCACCTCAGTAAGCGCCAAGTCCATGCAGTGTAGTGAAATCTCACGCTGAGCCTCCAGCAGAGGCCAAAGTAACTCATCCGACGGGGACTCAGCGTGTGCTGCGGCCCTCTCCTCCTCCCGCAAACCCTGCATCAGCTCATTATGGTCTTTGCGGACAGATTTTATTGAAGAGATACATTCACCCCGGGCTACCGCCTTAAAGGCGTCCCATACAGTCGGCGGTTCACAGGAGCCCTCGTTGGCGGCCCATTATGCCGCCACAGAGGTTTGTAGTTGCGAAACCACCTTGTCTTCCGCGGCTCCGCCAACCATCTGTACCCAGGGTCTCCTCAGGGCTAAGACTCCACTGCCATCCAGGTGCGTCTCCTGGAGGAGGATAATATGCGGCTTAATGGGTTTAAGGTAATTGAAAATAGCTGCTCTTTTGTATTTATCGTTCATCCCCCGCACATTCCATGATATTATGCGTAAAAACGTAGCCATGAGTCATGTCAATGGAACATTGAGATGCAGGACCCTCTCTCCAAACCCGCAGCAGGTGTAGTATCACCCCAGTGGGTGGAGAAAGAGTTCGGTGTAGAATTTGCCACTGTCTAGAAGCAAAGAGGCCGGAATGGAAAAACAATCCCCTGCCGTCACGCCTAACAAAACAAAAAACAAAAAAAAAACAACCTGGCGTGCGGCTTGTACCCAAACTTGGACCACTAGTATGGTCCATAATACAAAACTCTTTGTGGAGAGAAGCCTTTTGTCACCAAAGTTCAGCTCGACCAATCTTCTTTGTCTGATGTCCGAGACTCTCCGCTAGCAGGATGAAAAAGCGGGGAACAACGGATTCCCCCTCAGCTCAGTAACTTAGTAGAATTCCTGTCCCTGGCCAATCAAAAGCGGGAATCCCTTGCTATGAAACAGATGAAAACATCAGGATTCCAGCCAGGTATATCCAAGGGTCAAACTGCATTAGTTCAGAATACACAGGCCCATTTCAATGCAGCATAGTTCAACAAATAGCTCACCCACCAGCTAATGTAGTGTCAGGGGTCTCTGTCCAGCCAGTCGCATGCCTCCTGTGGCATTTCAAAGAATTTCACTGTACCTTTGTGTTGTACCCTAAGTTTGCTGGGGTACAGCATGCTATACTGGATATTTTTGGCTCTCAGGCGTTTCTTAACTTCAATGAAGGAGCGACTCTTTCTTTGGGTTTCTGCAGAAAAATCAGGAAACAACATGATTTTAGCGTTTTGAAAGCGGAGCTCCTGATGTTTCCTGGCTTCCGCCAAAATCATGTCCCGATCCCTATAATTGAGCAGCCGGGCCAGGAAGGGCCTGGAGGGGGCACCCGGGGGCCGGTTGCAAGTTGGCACTCTATGCTCCCTCTCTACTACATACATGGGGGGGGTAAATTCTCCAGGGCCAAAAGGTCCTTGAAAAAGGTTTCTGCAAAGGCTGTTGTTTAAGTGCCCTCCGCCCCTTCGGGCAGCCCCACCACCCGTACATTATTGCGTCTCTGGCGGTCCTCTGCGTCGTCAGCTCTGTGTTGTAACGATCTTACCAGTTCCTGGAGTTCTGCCAACTGCGACCCGTGCGAATGTGCCGCATCACCCGGCCATGCACCTTGTCTATGTCCTGCCGGATTAATGTGCATTCGCTGGTTAGGTGATCAATATGCACCAGCAGCTCTGCCTTGCACGCCGCCAGTGCCTCCAGGATAGGCCCGGTAATTGACTCCACGTGATTCCCTAAGGGGTCCGGAGCCTCCGGCTGAGGACTCCTGCTCGCCGCCGCAGACATTCCAGCCCCCTCCATCTTCGCCGCTGCTGTTTTGGCGCGCGGGGATGGCGTCTGAGGATCTAAGATGTCGGAGGCGGGGCCCACCGCCCTGTCTTTCGCCGCGGACGTTGCCGGTGTCTGCTTCTGCGGTAGCTTACCCTTCGTCTTCCCCGCGTTCGACGGCATCACAGTGGTCTGGGGAACCCGCGGTTAGTAGCCAAACAGCCCACGGACAGGAATTTCAGCGATTTTCGGATATAATTAGCCAGATCAGTGCGGAGCATCTCTCAGACACGTCCTGCCTCGGTCACATCCAGCCACGCCTCCAGTACTAGGTCTGCTTAAATATTTATATAACAGGAATAGGTAGATTAACTTAATTAAATCAGTAATTTTGTGCCTACAATTTTGATTATATAAGTTTTGACAGGTTGATTTCATCCATTTGGTCATTTCTGCAATCAAAGATTGCAAGTGGTTGAGAGTGTTTGCAAATTGCCATTCAGAGGCTATACAATACTGAAAATTTAAAGCTGGCCATACACTATAATAATGTCTGCCAGTTCAGAGCAATCGGGCAAAATTCTAACAGTTGGTAGCCCTGCTGGCTCAACAAGTGCTGATTACTCAATTAAATGTTGTCAAAGAAGTTATGCCGAAAATAGTCGGTTGAACAGTACCTGCAGCCAATCATTTGCAGGCAAAGTTGAGGTATTATTCAGCCGGTATGCACAGCTGTCAGAATACACTAGGCTAGCTTGGGAAATTCGTCCACCTGTGTATGGCCAGCTTAAGGGCTATCCATCTCTTAAGGCAGTTGCATGTTATAACCTGTTAAAAAAAATCTAAAGGAGATAGTGTGTACTATGTAGTATCAAAGACTGATTGTATATTGTGAGGTTATGCGAGGCGATCGAATAAATGGACGCCATGTGTCGCCTTGCATTCGGTCATTTGGAGTGGACTAGGATGGAATCCGGTCCAGGTTTTACCAGCCACCTTGACAGGCTGGGTTCCGGACTGCATTTGTGGACCACTGGTGTCCACTCTCAGGTGTTTAAGATGACCGGAACGAGAGCTAGAGGGGGCTCTGGCCTGGGACTCAGAAACATTACACTGAGAGAGCTACAAAGTCGGAATTGGTTGCTCTAAGGACTCTAAAGAAAATGTTTGCATTTGTTTTGTTCGGAGGTGTCTGGGATGAGCCCCACACCGTACACAGAGGTATCCTGCTCTGTTTAGTTTAGCGCCGGACAGCAAGGAGTTGTTTTTGCTATTTTGTTTGTTTTATAACTTGTAACCTTTATCAATAAAACTGGCAACCCGCCAGACTTTTAAGAAAGTTTGCCTGCAAAGCACCTTTTTCCCAGGAAAGGTGATCCCCACAAGCTAATCTCCCACACGTGGTGGATTCAGCGGGCAACTTTCCAGCATGGAGGATATGTTGAAGGCCTTGCTACAGACAACTGCTGCCCAGCAGGAAACCAAGCTCCAAGTCGCACAAGCCGCTGCAGCACAGTGGGAGCAAAGTTGCCGCCAGCATGAAGCCCAGCAGGAGATCAAGGAGGGTCCATGCCTCCAGTGGCACTGGAACCAAAGTTGGTACATGCCTCGTAACTCCTGCAGCAGATGACACCTGCTGATGATGTGGAGGTGTACCTCACCACTTTTGAGAGAGTCGCTGTGCGGGAAGGATGGCAAAATGGGCAATGATCGGGATTGCTAGCACCTTTTCTGACAGGTGAGCCCCAAAAGGCCTACTTTAATTTGGAACCCGATAAAGTACAGGTCTATGAGTCTCTAAAAACTGAGATACTCAAATGCCTGGGTGTCACCATGGCAGTCCGGGCTCAACAGGTGTATCAGTGGACCTACCACATGGACCAGCCACCCCGCTCCCAAATGTTTGACTTGATCCATCTTACAAGGAAGTGGTTACAGCCAGAGACTTTGCCAGGCCCTCAGATCACGGAGCGTGTGGATATGGGCCGGTATCTGTGTGCACTCCCTTCTACTTTGAGGAAGTGGGTCAGCCCTGGGGACCCCAATATGGCAAACCAACTGGTGGACCTTGTGGAGAGATACAGTGCTGCTGAGGACTTGTTGCACCCATCTGTGCTCCACTCCAATGTATCTAGGGGTGAAAGATCACACGGCGGACCCGGTAATACTGTTCCAGGGTTCAAGGGCGTGGATAAGACTGCTACGGCTAAAGAGACTATGGGCTTTAGACCTGGAGACTGGCCAAAGAAGCCAGGAAGGTCTTGGGGGCCCTTAAGAGGACTGAGTATAGAGCACATACAGTGCTACCGATGTAATGCATTGGGACATATTGCTGCCAACTGTCTCCTAAATGATGAACCAATGCAGTATGATAGTGCTTATATGAAAAGACGCATATCTCTTTTTGCACAGGTTGCATGTACTGCATCACGTCAGGGTCGCATGGAAAAGCAAATGTGCGGAATTTCTGTTGATGGGAAGCCAGTCACTGCACTGCTTGATTCGTGTAGTGTTATGACTTTAGTCAACAGCAATTGTGTAAATCCTGTCAAATTTCACCCTAGCACAATCGCGGTCATTTGCATCCATAGGGACACTCGGGACTACCAGACTGCGGTAGTTGAAATTGACACCCCTTGGGGCAGTGTGACACATTCAGTGGGGGTGGTACCTTCCCTGCTTCATGAGGTTCTAGTGGGGAGGGCTTTTCCCCATTTTTGGGGGTTATGAGAAGGCACAGGGAATCTGGAGGATAGAGCTCCCTCTGCTGAAGAAACAAGGGAATTCTCACCAGACCCTTTTTGCCAAATGGAAGGGGAGACTGGTGGCAGGACCAAGGAAGGAGGAGATCCTCTTCCTCCTCTTCTTGTAATGGTTGGGGAGCCGGAGGAGCTGTAGGATCGCTCCCAGCTCGAGGTTAACGAACAAGAGAACCTCTCTAACTCTAATGGTGAGTGGACAGAATGTGACACCTGACTTAGAGGTCAGGAGAGAGGATTTTTGTACAGAACAACTACGAGATGTCACACTCACTAGAGCCAAAGAAAACGTTAAAATAGTGGATGGGGAACCTGTTGAGCCCATCTGGGCAGTCTCTTTTCCCTACATGGCTCTTAAGGATAATTTGTTGTACCAAGTGGTAAAACACCGGGAGGAGGAGGTAGAGCAATTACTGGTTCCCAAACCCTTTCACAGGATGGTGCTAGATTTGGCTCATGGTCATATAATGGGGGGGGACATCTGGGTATGGAGAAGACCAGTGAGAGAATTACCCAGAGATTCTTCTGGTCCGGCTTGTATGCAGATGTCAAGGAATACTGTGAATCATGCCCTGTGTGTCAAATGTCGGCACCGTTGCCCCATTTTCATAATCCCCTTGTTCCACTACCCATAATTGAAGTGCTGTTTGAAAGAATTGGCATGGATCTCGTGGGGCCAGTTGTAAAATCTGCCCAGGGACACCAGCGCATCCTAGTAATCCTATATTATGCAACCCGTTATCCTAAAGCTATACCCTTGCAGAACACAAGACTATCGCCAAAAAGTTGGTGCAGGTGTTTAGTCGTGTGGGGATCCCTAAAGAGGTGTTGATGGATCAGGGCACCCCGTTTATGTCCAGAGTGACCAAGGAATTGTGCAAGTTGTACAAAATCTCCCATCTCCGTACCTCTGTCTACCACCCCCAAACTGACGGTCTTGTGGAGAGATTTAACAAGACCCTCAAAATTATGTTGAAAAAGGTGGTGGATAAAGAAATTGGGACTCTTTGCTACCATATCTCATGTTTGCCATACGAGAGGTTCCGCAGGCATCTACGGGTTATTCCTCATTTGAACTCTTGTATGGTAGACATCCCAGGGGGGCTGCTAGATGTTGCAAAAGAGACGGGGGAAGGAGAGGCTACCCCGTATAGAAGCATCATAGAGCATGTCTCCTTGATGCAGGATCAAATCGCAGCTGTCCTGCCCCTGGTACGAGAACATATGGAGTGAGCCCAGAAAAGAGGGTTTATAATCGGGCTGCCAAGACCCAAACTTTCAACTCTGGGGACAGAGTGCTGGTACTAATCCCCACTGTTGAAAGTAAATTCCTAGCAAAGTGGTAGGGTCCCTTTGAGATTATGGAAAGGGTAGGGGAGGTAAACTACAAAGTTTACCAGCCAGGGAAAAGGAAGCAAATCTACCATGTTAATCTCTTAAAACCGTGGAAGGACAGAGAGACGTTAGTGGAGTGCCACTCAAAAGGACCGGGCACCAATGACCCCGGCCGTTCCCATAACTGAATCCTTGTCAGTGGTGCAACAAAATGATGTTAAAGAGCTCCTAAGTAAAAATAGAGCCTTTTTGTCAGCAACTGGTGCGACCAGAAATGTGTGGACTGCACAGAAAATACCAAACACCAGCGTAAATGAAATAAGATGATTTATTTAAAGGTAATCAACAGTAATCCAAATGCACAACCCAAACAGCACAACAGTGAAAGTACTTAAACACAAGTAAGGGAATGTTCACGGAAGATCAGTCAGAGGGAACCGGGAGCAGGACGAGACAGGATTCAGGGGTTCAGGCTTCAGGTTTTAGGATTCAGGTTTCAGGATGCAGGTTTCAGGATGCAGGTTTCAGGATGCAGGTTTCAGGATACAGGTTTCAGGATACAGGTCACAGGATACAGGTCTCAGGTTTAAGAGGCACAAGGTGAGCAAACGCCAAGGCACCCAACATATGGCCGACAAGGTTTATATGTCCTTCCTGTAGTGAGCATCAGGTGGTGACCCATGAGCCTCTGATTGCTGGGAAACACCCGCTGGTGGCCACTGGGATGGCAGCCCATGGATCCAGGAGTCATCAATGCCACCAGCTGGAGGGACTATTCCTGACACTTTTTCTCCCCTTTACCCAGGCTGACCTCAGTGATCCAGCATGACATAATTACGGAACCCGGCGTTTGCATAAATTTGAAACCTTATAGAATACCTGAGGCTAGGAACGAGGCAGTTGCATGGGAAATCAAGAACATGTTAGAGTTGGACGTGATAGAGGAGTCCCTCAGTGACTGGTCGAGCCCCATAGTGCTGGTCCCAAAGCCCGATGGCACTATCAGGTTCTGTAATGACTTCAGAAAACTGAATAGCTGTTCCAAGTTTGATGCATACCCGAAGTCTCGGGTCTACAGGTTGGGAGATGCCCGGTACATAACAACCCTAGATCTAACTAAGGGCTATTGGCACATACCACTAACAGAGTCAGCAAAGGAGAAGACTGCCTTTTCCACTCCCAAGGGGTAGTTTCAGTATAAGCCCATACCATTTGGTCTGCATGGTGCCCCTGCATCATTCCAGAGAATGATGGACAAGGCGTTAAGACCACATCGCCCCTATGCAGCCACTTATCTGGATGATGTGGTAATCCATATCCCCGATTGGGAATCGCATCTGCCCCGGGTATAGGCAGTAGTGGATTCCCCAAGGAAAGCAGGGCTCACGGCCAACCCGAAGAAATGTGCCATAGGCTTGGCGGAGGCCAAATACCCTGGCCACATTATTGGTTGGGGGTTGGTTAAGCCGCAGACCAATAAACTTGAGGCAATCCAAAGGTGTTCCTAACCGCTAACTAAGAAGCAAGTGCGTGCATTCCTGGGGATCTACAGGCGCTTCGTTCCCGACTTTACCACCATTGCCGTCCCTCTAACAGACCTGACGAAGGGTAGAGGGTCAGTCATAGTGAAATGAAATCCGGAGGCAGAGAAGGCATTCCAGAGGTTGAAGCAGGTCCTTTGAGTACAACCGGTGCTCGTCACCCCAGACTTCTCAAAAGATTTTGTCGTGCAGACGCCTCTGAGGTTAGACTAGGGACCCTTCTGTCCCAGGTCAGAGATGGTGAGGAGCACCCGGGTGTGTACCTGAGCAGAAAGCTTAACAAGCATGAAAAAAATTGTGCCATCGTTGAAAAAGAACGCTTGGCCATCAAGTGGGCCTCAGAGGCCCTAAGGTACTATCTGCTGCGAAGATGATTTAGGCTAGTCACCGACCATGCCCCCCTGAAGGGGATGTGTGACAACAGGGAGAAAAATAGTTGGGTGACTAGGTGGTTCCTGGCCCTACAGCCATTTAAGTTCACAGTGGAACACCGGGCGGGAAGGCTCTAAAATAATGCGGATGCCCTTTCCCGGGTCCACTGTAGATGGATAGTTGCTCAGCCACAGGGGCTTGACCAGAGGGGGGGGGGAGTATGTGAGGTTATGCACGGCGATCTAATAGATAGACGCTATGTGTCGTCTTGCATGCAATCATTTGGAGTGGACTAGGGTGGAATCCGGTCCAGGTGTTACCAGCCACCTTGACAGATTTTGTGGTCCACTGGTGTCCACTCATAGGTGTTTAGGATGACCAGGAAGAGAGCTAGAGGGGGCTCTGGCCTGGGACTCAGAAACATTACAGTGAGAGAGCTACACAGTCTGAATTGGCTGCTCTAAGGACTCCAAAGAAAAGGTTTGCGTTTGATTTGTTTGGAGGTGTCTGGGACGAGCCCAACACCGTATAGAGAGGTATCCTGCTCTGTTTAGTTTAGCACGGATGGCAAGGAGTTGTTTTTGCTATTTTGTTTGTTTTATGACTTGCAACCTTTATCAATAAAACTGGCAACCCGCCAGACTTTTAAGAAAGTTTGCCTGCAGGCCACCTTTTTCCCAGGAAAGGTGATCCCCATGAGCTATTCTCCCACAATATACATACACTATAATGGGCTCTGCAATTTGCTGTTAACATAACACAGATGGAACAGATTATAGAATAAGACCATAAGATGTGTTGTCATCTTTAGCTTGTAAAGGAATGATACAGAGCGCCTACAGTGTTAATTCCTGTACACATGGGCAAGAAGAAAAGGGCCGGTTGAAAAAAAAATATTCGGCCCATGTGTATGTTGGACGTGCATACTGGAAAATCAGCAGCCGACCGACTCCTGATCAGCACTCTAGCGCCCCGTCAGAACACAAACAGCTCAGCGGGAGAGATCGCTCTACTAACCTTGCATGGATTGCGCGAAAAAAATACTAAAAGTGTGTAACCGGCTTTGGGCTACACTGGAACAACATAAAGATATAATCACAAGTTACGGTCTAATTGTATGATCTCTAAGATTACCAACTATTAATTAAGGGGGTACTATATGTAAATATACAGGTGCAGCTAAAAAAATTTGAATATCATCAAAAAGTTTATTTCGGTGATTCAATTAAAAAAGTGAAACTCATATATTATGTAGATTCATTACACACAGAGTGATATATTTCAAGCATTTCTTTCTTTTCATTTTAATGATTATGGCTTACAGTTAGTTGACAGTACAGTTGAAAACCCGAAATTCAGTATCTTAGAAAAGTAATATATTACATAAGACTAATAAGAAAAAGGATTTTTAATACAGAAATGTTGGCTTACTGAAAAGTATGTCCATGTACAGTATAGTATGCAATACTTTCATTAAACCGGGTATTGGTACTTTTGGCAGTGTGGGCAAGTGCTGCTGGAAAATGAAATCAGCATCTCCAGAAAGCTGGTCAGCAGAGGGAAGCATGAAGTGCTTTAGCATCTTCTGGTAGAGGACACAGTGGACCACCACCAGCAAATGACATGGCTCCCCAAATCATCACTGACTGGAAACTTCACTCTGGACCTCATGCAACTTGGATTCTGTGCCTCTCCACTCTTCCTCCAGACTCTGGGATATTGATTTCCAAATGAAATGCAAAATTTACTTTCATCTGAAAAGAGGACTTTGGACTACTGAGCAACAGTCCAGTCCTTTTTCTCCTTAGCCAGGTAAGATGCTTCTGGCGTTGTCTCTGGTTCAGGAGTGGCTTGAAACAAGGAATGCAACAGTTGTAGCCTAAGTCCTGGATAAGTCTGTGTGTGGTGGCTCTTGAAGCACTGACACCAGCCATAGTCCACTCCTTGTGAATCTCCCCCAAATTCTTGAATGGCCTTTGCTTCACACTCTTCTGAAGGCTGTGGTTATCTCTGTTGCTTGTGCACTTTTTTCTACCACTCTTTTTTTTCTTCCACTCAACTTTCCATTAATATGCTTGGATACAGCACTCTGTGAACAGCCAGCTTCTTTATCAATGACCTTCTATGACTTATCCTCCTTGTAGAGGGTGTGAATGATTGCCTTCTGGACAACTGTCAAGTTGTCTTCCCCATGATTGTGTAACCTACTGAACCAGACTGAGAGACCATTTAAAGGCTCTGGAAACCTTTACAGGTGTTTTGAGTTAATTAGTTGATTAGCGTGTGACACCATGAGTCTACAATATTGAACCTTTTCATAATATTCTAATTTTCTGAGACACTGAATTTTGTTTTTTTCACTAGCTGTAAGACATAATCATAAAAATGAAACGAAAGAAATGGTTGAAATATAGCATTATGTCTATAATAAATCTATATAATATATCAGTTTCACTTTTTGAATTGAATTACTGAAATAAATTAACTTTTTAATGATATTTAGGTACCACTTGTGGCTGGTAAATGTAATGGTGGTTGTACTGACTTTGTCTAATATAGACTGTAACCTTTAGGCTGTAAAGTAGTAATCCTGATTGTGAAAAATCTTGCAATCACTTAGGCTATACCAGTAAAGCAGAAGATCTATCAATCTGTTAGGATGACTATGTTACCATCTGATTGTCTTTAATGCCTATTTTAATATGTAATGTCCCTTTAAACAGTTTGTTTGTGCCAAGCTAGCCAAAACAAACTATTTACCGCACGAACAGGTGTGCTTGCTGGCAGGGCCGGCCCTACCATGGGTCCCGGTGGGTCCATGGGACCCAAGCAGCACTTTAAGAGGGGCGGCAACAGGGCGCACTATCCAAGGAGGGCGCACTGCTCCCTCTCTCTAATGTGCAGTGTCATGCTGCTGTACTGCATCGCCGCTGACACTCACTGTGCTGGTGGACTCCTTGCTGGCCGAGACCCACTTGAATTTGTTCACTAGCCACCCCTGGCTCCCTGCACATACTGGCTGCTAACCGCGGCCCGACTGGCATCTAGCAACCAGTGACATCTGGAGGAGAGAGAAGCCCCAGCATTCAGAGCAGAGGAGGATTTTAGCTTTCTCCTGCTCTGCTAGTCCACCCACCTCCTCCCTGCATATTCTCCTCGGAGGCATGCAGCTGAAACATCGTGACTGACTACAGACAGTGCACAGAGGGAGAGAGCTGGAGCCAAACCTTTGAGTTTAGGTAAAAAAAAACAAACGAAAATAAAATCACTTACATACAGATGACAGCTCAGGCTAAGATCATCAGTGATGTCTCTCCAGGTGTGTGTGTGTGCGCGTGCGTGTGTCCACTAGCAAGCCTCTCAGTGCAGACTGCAGAGAGGATGGTCAGAAGATGTGTATACTGGCAGAAGAGGTGAGGACAGATGGGATGGCACCCTGGGAGGGATGGAAGGAGGACGCATCTTTAGATATCAGGGCAGGGTCTGGAAGATGTGACCCCCCACCAAAAGTGAAGGACTACAAATCCCAGCATGGAGTCTGCCCTGATTCCTAAGGATGTGACTCCTCTTTGCTGGATCGGGAATGTCTCTTTGCAGGAGGGAGCATGTCTCTTGCAGGATTGGGCTGTCTTTTTGGTGAATATATGGGGATGTCTCTTGCAGGATTGGGCTGTCTCTTTGGTGAATATATGGGGATGTCTCTTTGCTTTATGTAAATGTACACAATGTCTTGGGCCGGCCCTGGCTGTACTTAATCGCCGCTGTCATTCACTGTGCTGGTGGACTTCTGGCTGGCGGAGACCCGCTTGAATTTGTTCACTAGCCACCCCTGGCTCCCTGCCCATACTGGTTGCTAGTCGTGGCCCGACTGGCATTTAGCAACCAGTGACGTCAGGAGGAGAAGGAGAAATAAGCCCCAGCATTTAACTTCCTCCTCCTCCTCTGCTAGCTCCACCCCCCTCCTCCCTGTATGTTCTCCTCAGAGGCATGCAGCTGAAACATTGTGACTGACTTCACAGCAGAGCTCAGGGTGTGTGTGTGTGTTGGAAATGTCTCTTTGCTGAATATATGGGCATGTCTCTTGCTGGATTGGGCTGCCTCTTTGCTTTATGGAAATGTCTTTTTGCTGGATGGGCATGATTTGTTTTTGGGGGGGGGCAGCATTTCATTCTTGGACCCAGGCAGGCAGCACAATGTCTTGGGCTGGCCCTGCTTGCTGAGCACATTGTATTAACTATATGTAGCCTCAGCTACATTCAGTATACAGCGATGTATTGCGGCAGTGGGATGCAAACTTTCCATCCCACTTCCAAAACAAAATAGGGTCAGGCTGAGCATGTCTTAGCTATTCACATAAAACGTTGTAGTCTATGAATGAATACAAAGCTTCCTATGCTTGGCTGAGGTGGAGAGGCAGCAGATGACATCAATCTTCGACTCAGCCAACCAGAGTAAGCTTTTATAGAATAGAATAGAATTAGAATACAAAGGTTCCTGTGAATGGCTGAGCAATGCTTAGCTCGACTCAACTTACCGATCAGTCTGCAACCAACCAAATTGACCTGTCTAACATATTTAGTTCTCGGGGTGGGACAAGAAGTTTGCATCCCACTGGTGGAACACAGCATTGTATGTAGCTGAGGCTACATACAGTTAATACAGTGCACCCAGCAAGTGCACCTGTTAAAGGGTTTGTAAAGCCTAGCATTTTTTTGCCTTAATGTATTCTATGCATTAAGTGAAAAACCTTTTCTCAGTAGTGACCCCCCCCCCCCAGAGCCCCCTTTTACTTACCTGAGCCTGTTCCAGCAGAGGCTACGGGCAATCCGCTCCAGCCGGTGTCTCGGGTCCTCATTGGTTGAATTGATAGCAGGGGAGCCATTGGCTCCCGCTGCTGTCAATCACGTCCAGTGACGCGGGGGCCAGGGGGGCGGGGCCGAGTTCCACTGTTTGTGTGAATACATGCAAACTGCAGGACACGGGAGCGTGCCCCCACGGGTGACCCAAGGGAAGCTGTTCCTTGACGGGTCACTCGATGCGGAGGAGGAGCCAGGAGCACCAGTGGAGGATCCCAGAAGACAAGGTTAAGGGCTACTCTGTGCAAAACCACTGCACAGAGGAAGGTAAGTATGACATGTTTGTTATTTTAAAGGAAAAAAAAAAACAAAGCTATACAATCGCTTTACTGTTGTAGCCTGTTTGGCACAAACAAGCTATTTAACTGCCTCCCACCCATTGTATAGACAAATGACGACGGGTGGGATGCTGACGTTGCCCAGTCTCGCCAGGGGTGAGCAGAGCAATTATCGCGGGCATGCTGTGTCCCTGGGACATGGCCTGACCCCGTTCTCAGTAAAGCGCCGTGGCTCTTTACCCATACCATCAGCTGTGTCCAACCGCAACCGATTACATGTACAAGGAAATGACGTTTATGGGCTGTGTGAGGAGAGGAGAGCCGATCAGCGGCATTTCCACACAGGGGAGACCTGTATGGGTAATCAGGGTATGGATCATCAGTGCCCTGATTACAGTGCAGCCCCAACAGTGCCCATCTGTGATGTCAACCTGTACCCATCAGTGACACCAATCTGTGCCCATAAGTGATGCCTTTCAGTGCCAACTATCCACGCCACCCATCATTACCCATAAGTGCCGCCTATGAGCGCTGAATATCAGTGCAGCCTCATCAGTGCACATCAGTGAAGGAGAAAAATTACTTATTTACAAAATTTTCTGACAGAAATTTAACCACCTCCCACCCGGCCACTGTATATATACGGCCGGGTGGGAGCTTCCCCGTTCTGACATGACGTATATATACGTCATGCAGAACGGGTACTCGCAGCGCGGGCTCCGGTACAGGGTCCCTG
>BLSH010257296.1:256784-269108 GCA_018402905.1 Glandirana rugosa | reverse complement strand
TAGAGGTGGATAAGGGAGGAGGGGGATCCGCTCCATTTCACTGACCCAGCTTTCATAGCCGCCATCCGAGCTTTACAACACAGCCGCCAGGATCCCCCTCCTCCCCTATCCACCTCTTTCCAGCAGCCGCGGCGAACTGAACACAGAGCCCTGAGTGCTGGACCTGAGAGGGGGGGCTATCAGAGCCGCCGACTCCCGTGGCGGCGGGAGGGGGGGCGGATGTGCTCTGTCTGCCTGCATGCTGCTGCCTAGGAGGGGACACTCCACGGACCTGTAACGGCTGGCGGGAAAGGGCTTCTCCGCTCCAGGCAGCTATCATCACTGGAGCCTGGAGGAGTGATGCGCGCCGGCCAATAGACCCCATGCACCAGTGGGTCCTACCGCCTCCTCCCGTGGCTCTGTCAAGTCCCCGCACACCGCCATTAGGGGCCCCTCGGGAGGCTCGGGGCTGAGAGCGTGACATTCGGGGCTCCAGCCCCGATAGCCACCCCTTAGCGACGCCCCTGCTCCCTGGTATACTTTTAATAAACTAGAATTTGTTAAGTACTGCACCATGAAGCCTGTTTGTGATATGTGACGGAGGAGAGTGACAGTGGGACGAGAGCTTGCAGGTAGTGGAGACCTTACATCCCTGTGCGCAGAGTGACCACTTATAACCTGGTGGTCACGGGGAGCTGGTAAGCAGTTTGTAATACCGGGTGTGATGTGGGATTCTCTTCTGACCACAAGGGACTCACCCTTTTCTAACTTAAATGTCTGACCTGTCACATAGTCATAGAGCATGGATGTAAAGTCTTATATCATCCATTACACGGACATTATTTATGGACTTTTTATGTTTTTTTTTTTGTTATGCTTCATTTTTTTTAGATATATGAAATGTGTTCTAACATATGCATTGTTTTTGAGGATTGTCGATTAATTAGATACATGGTTTATTCTATGTTCTCACGCTGCACTTTTTGATATTTAACATTACTGAAGTCTGTATTTTGGCTTTTTTAGTGCTGGCTGCTTTTTTACTGCTATAACAGAATATTTTTTAGTTCAGTAACATTATTTCCAGCAACAGGGTTCTCTCTTTTTTCTTAATGCATTCTATTGGCCAGAATATGAATTTATTTTGGCCATTATTATACCTAAACACATTGGCATTCGTGTGCGTTTGGCAGTTTTCCACCCAAATGCTCCTCTCCTGAATGCACTGGTGGTGCATTACTTTTTTGCCTCTAAACGCTTATGTGTGCATGGACACAGGCTAACATAGAGGAGCGTTTAGAGGCAGAAAAAAAAAAAAAAAAAAGCAAACCGCCTGTGTGCATGAGACCTTACCAGCAGCCATGTAGCTCAAGGGATCAGAGTGGATTTAATTTAAATGGACTGTGTAGGCACATCTTCCCTATGGACGAGAGTATGCTTTATAAATTGTTATACAGGTACGTTTGCCTGTCACCTTAAGGCCCGTACACGCGGTCCAATGGTTGGTCAACAACGGTCATCCAACAGCCTGTTGGTCGATAATCCGATCGTGTGTATGCACTATTCTACAGCCAATTTCCAATCGTTGTCCAACAGAAGTTGGACGACGAAACTAGAAAACTTGTGTTGGCCAACAAGGAGTTGACCGATTGTTGGCTCGTGTGTACAGAAGTTGACCAACCAAAAGTTGGAAGTGCAAACACGCATGCTCGGAATCCAGGAAGTGTTTCGGCCGTGTAACCTGTGTTTGTAATTCACAAATCACATTCACCTGAACTTCCTCGTTATATGCTCGTAACACGTCACTACATTCGGCTTTGTTGGCCGATTACTTGCTTCACGTTAGTACGTTAAACCAAACTGCCATCGCCCAATTTGGACAAAAGTTGGACATTCAGTTAACCAAACATCGGCTCGTGTGTACGAGGCTTTAGTGACTGGTAGGAAGACACAACCGATTAGTAGACAAAATATATGGATAAATGGTTTAAAACCAACCACACATGCTTCAGTCACAACATTGTAGGACGGTAGTAATATGCCTCATTGTAGAACAGAATGGCACACATAGGAGTGGGACACTGGGATCGGTGTATGCAGCTTCACAAAAGACTTGACTGCTGTTGAACAGGTCTACGGTATGTGTGGGTGGGTGGGTTGGTTGGGGGAATGTTGGTGAACAGATCTCTTCACAAACTATTCAATCCTTTATTGAAGGCGACACTGTATCAGTCTTTTTTTCCATTTGCCTGAAGTCCAGCATTAATCCTTACAGCTATTTTTTGATGCTTTGCATTCTAGTCCTGAAGGAAAGAACTTTAATAAAGCAAAGTTCCATCCACAAAACAATCTTTATATCTTTCAACTCCTTAAATGACACATTTGGATAAAATAATGTTTTTTTTTTTTGTTTTTTTTTACTTACAGCTTGTTGCTATGGGGTCCCCTGGATTCTGCCACTTCCCGAATCGCAGTGATCTACATCACTTCCTGCCTCGCCTGTGCTCCTGGGAAATGTGTGTCATCTTTCCCAGGAGTCAGTGGGCAGTGTGATGGCAATGAGATACATTATCAGCAATGTGCCCAGCCATGCAATGTGCAAGGTCAGGAGGTGCATGCTGGGTAACTAGCATGCACCTTATCCAGGAAGAGTTACTGAGTAGGCTTCACATGCCCACAATCAAAATGACCAAGCTCATAAACAAGAAAATAAGGCAAGTAAAAAATAAAAAAAAAACACGGAATGCAAACGGGATGTACATATATCAATGCTTTTATTAATGTTATCTAAAACAGGCTGAGGGGATGCAAGGGAAAAAACCCCAAATAAACAAGAAATGTGGGCGGAACTCTGCTTAAACCACTTGCCGCCCGCACGTCGTCATACGACATCGCTGATTTTGAGTGGGGATATCGGAATTATGCCTTCAGCTACAGGCACCATTCAGATAATTACTTAGAGCCAGCGATTCCCCACACTGTAAGAACAATCATATTGGCAGTTCAGCCAATTGACCGTTCTTACAGGAAGCGGGAGGGGAGTCTCAAACCCCCCCCCCCCCTCCGGTGGTGCTCCTCCTGGGTCGCCACTACAATCTGTGACAAGGGGAAGGAATTGGTCCTTCCCGGATGATGACCATAGAGATTTCCGGTGAGCCAGATGGTCCCCAGAGTCTCTATGATCGTTCGGAGGCCGGGCACAATGTGATGATGTCACACCCGATGTACTGACACAATCAGCGACTCAAGAAATCTTGTCACGGAAATGACGTTCCGTCGCCGCCATCTTGCTATACCCAGCACTCGTCCGGAGTAAGGATAGAGTGAGAAGGCGGCAAGCGGACATCTTTTTACACCCAACGGACTTTATGATTTCACACTTATTTCTAACAGTGAACTGAACTTATATAGCGTTTTTAAATCCGTCTCACGGTTTTCATGTTCAAAAGCTGCGGTGTTTTGCCACATTAGCAAAGCTGTCAGATCAGCAGGCTTGCAGCTGCTTTTAATATTCAACATCAAAACAGTGTCACGTATTTCTAAATACTGCATTTCAGTATGTAAGCGCCGTTTAGTGTTAAAAATAAGTGTGAAATTACAAACACCGGTGGGTGTAAAAAGATGTTCGCTTACCGCCTTCTCACTGTATCTTTACTGTGGACGAGTGCGGGGTGTAGGAGGATGGAGGCAATGGAACGTCACTTCCGTGACAAGATTTGTCGGGTCACCGATTGCGTCGCCACACCAGCCTATGCATTTGAAAGACTGTGGCCGCTCGGGATGTGGGGACCGTATTGCCCTCAGGTCTCACTGTAAAGAGGACCTGTCCTGCTCTATTCAGATTACAAGGGATGTTTACATTCCTTAATAGGAATAAAAGTAATAATAAAAAAAAAAAAGTAAAAGTAAAAAAAAAGTGTCAAAATAGAAAAATAAAAGAAAATGTACAATAAAAGAAAAGAAAAAAAAAAAAGTAAAGCGCCCCCGTCCCCGCGAGCAGAAGTGAATGCATACATAGGTTGCGCCCACATATGTAAACGACATTCAAACCACACGTGAGGTATCACCGTGAACGCTAGCGCGAGAGCAATAATTCTAGCACTAGACCTCCTCTGTAAGGGTCCTTTCACACATAAGGACCATTCATCATGAAAAGGGATGCAAATGATGTCCGTTTTTCATCCGTCAACGGATGGATGAAAAAAGGACATCAATGCAACTCTATGGAAAAATGGATGACAACTGATGATCATTCATTTGCATCCGTTTTCACCCACTTCCATCAACATCCGTTTTTTTGAACGGATGAAAGTCCTATTTTTCATCCGTCAAAAAAACGTATCGGACAAACGGTCAGTTTTTCATCCGTTTTTGCATTGGAAGTGGATGTAAAAAAAAAAACTGATGACCACAGATGAAAAAACAGATGGAAAACTGATGAATACTTCATCCGTTTTGATGTGACGGAACTGATGAATGGTCCGTATGTGTGAAAGGACCCTAACTCTAAACATGTAGCCTGTAAAAAATTTTAAAGCGCCACCTATGGGAATTTTTAAATACCAAAGTTAGGCACCATTCCACGAGTGTGGGCAATTTCAAAGCGCGACATGTTTGGTATCTATTTACTCGGCGTAACATCTTTCACATTATGCAAAACCCCCCCCCCAAAAACTGGGCCATCTTTATGGTTTTGTTATTTTTAAATGCATGGAACTGTTTTTTCTTTCCCAAAAAAAACGCGTTTGAAAAATTACTGCGCAAATACCGTGCGAGATAAAAAGTTGCAATGACCACCATTTTATTCCCTAGGGCAGTGACGGCAAA
This sequence comes from Glandirana rugosa, assembly GCA_018402905.1. Taxonomy (NCBI): domain Eukaryota; kingdom Metazoa; phylum Chordata; class Amphibia; order Anura; family Ranidae; genus Glandirana; species Glandirana rugosa. The sequence goes on along the minus strand of BLSH010257296.1, from coordinate 264,302 downwards.
CCTTGGCAACCCAGAGGTTTGAAACTACATTTCTCATGATGCTCATGCACTCTGCAGCGTAGATAAGCATCATGGGAAATGTAGTTCCAAAACATCTGGGGTGCCAAGGTTCGCCATCACTGCCCTACGGTCTCTGCTAAAAAAAAAACATATGTTTGGGGTTTCTAAGTAATCTTCTAGCAAAAAAAATTATGATTTTTTACATGTAGGAGCAAAGTGTTAGAATTGGCCTGGGTGGCAAGTGGTTAAAGCAGTGGATCATGGGAGTAGGTCACATGGCCCACCTTACACAAAGCACCAGTGGTGGGGGGGGTCGCTGGAGATGAGTGTCAATGAATGGGCAAAGTGACTTGTCTCCAAAGGTGGTCATAGATTAATCAAAATTTAGCAGGGGCTGGACCAATTTCGATTTGTCTGTGGCCATCCCTGTTCGACAGAGATTGATCATAAGATCTTCTGTTGAACGGGAATTTTGGGAAACTTGTTGATCAGTGGCTGCAGCTGCTGATCAATATTCTGACAGCAGAGTCCTGCATTTAGAATACAATGTCCTGGCAGGGTGGGATTTTTCTTATTTTTTATTTCCTTGTTCAACCTGCTGGCTGAACAGAAGAAACAAACAAACAAAAAAAAAACCCTAATAATTTATAGTCAGCTATGTGTTTTTCCACTTTTGCAGCCAAATTAGGATAACACCTACTTTATATTACATGTTCCTATTCACATAGCATAACAAAAGTGGAATGAAACCCTGCTATCCATTACCACCAAGGAAGCTGCCATACAGTGCAATGGTCGTACGACTGAACGGCCAAAATCGTATGTCGGCTGTGGTATCTCACATACTGACGTACACTAAGCGATTGTACAACCAAGCCGAACGTAGTGACGTGTTACGAGCGTATAAAGAGGAAGTTCAGGTGCATGTGATTTGTGAATTAGGAATGTAGGTTTACACGAACGGACACTTCCGAGCGTTCCTGACTTCTGAGCATGCTTGTTTTTGTACATACAACTTGTTGGACCAACTTCTCTGTACACACGATACAACAGTCATACGACAGCTTGTTGTACAACCAAAGTTTTCTAGTCTGCACATCCAACTTCTGTTGTATGACCGTCTTACATCAGCTGTTCTAATTGCGAATACTAAGGGTCGGATGATTGTGCAACAAGCGGTCGTACGACTGTCGCACCGTGTGTATGGGGCTTTAGCTTCAGCTTGATCTGCTGTTGTCACGGTGCTGCACGTGATCAGTCAGGTGAGTTAAAAGTACAAATTTGTGACCGTTATTATTCATGACATGCCTTGAATGTAACTGGTTTGGGAAACCGTTAAATTGATGAGTTTAGTTCCATGTAAATCATAAATAAATAAAATTTGCTGCTTACAATTAACTTGCCTTTTCCTAAAACCTCTAAAACTGAAGTTTCCCACTGCTTTGCAATGTTATAAAAGAGGCTAGGGAGTTATGCCTAGTACACATGGGCCGAATGTCGGGAGACATTGGCTGGTGGGTGGGTGTGTGTGTGTGTGTGTGTGTGTGTGTGTGTGTGTGTGTGTGTGTGTGTGTGTGTGTGTGTGTGTGTGTGTGTGTCAGCTGGTCCGACAGTTTGGCCAGCTTCTGTCGGAGGAGCATGCTGGAAGACCAGCAGCCAATCGGTTCCCGATCAGCATTTTTCAGCCAATGGCGGCCCCCTGTCGGAACACAACAGCTCAGCAGGCGAGATCGCTGTGCGAACATTGGATCGTTAGTACAGCTGTCAAAAACTAAGTGTGTACCAGGCTATAGGCTCTTTTCACACAGGTACATCATCTGTTTTCCATCCATCCATTGATGGACAAAAAAAGGACAGCAATACATTCCTATGGGCAAAAGCATGTAAACATATGATTGTCCATTTACATCAGTGTCCATTCAGGCCTCTTTTTTTTTTTTTTTTTTTAAAGCAGAACTTCGGGATTGGCAAAAAATCCCCCATTAGTACACCCCCCCACACTAAACAGTGAAATTGCTTACAATTGAAGAGAAAATATGAATTGAATTTTCAGGAAGTGAGCTCTGCAGTTTGAAAAATGCATCATGTATTTATTCTGCCAGGGAGGCTGTTAGAACAGTGATTGCATCATATCCTCTTCTCTCTCTTTACACGATCCTCAACCTACATTTCCCATCATGCATTGCATATTGCAGTGAATGTGGGCGGCACACTAGGCCTGTACATGTAAATGTGAACAAGCCCACTTCAATATGAATCACACCCCTCATTCTGCAGCCAGGCCCACTACTCAGCGACACACAACAGGGCAGGATAGGTTTACAGCCTTATAAATGCAAAGCATGTGTTCTCTCCCCTCCAGACACAACAGGAGATAAACATATTGCCCTTACATGCTTTCTGTAATCATTACTGATCTCTGCACACATCCCATAATGATAAATTACACCCACTGTACTCTGCTATAATTCAGATCTTTCTGACAGCAATCAGTGCTGGTATGGTGTATAAGAGAACATTCCTAGCCACACCACAGAAAGAGCTGGACCATTATGTTTTACATCAGCATGTGATACAAGTAAATGTCTGCATAAGGGGAAAAAAAAAAAAAAAAAAAAGTGCAGCACTAACTTACTAATCAATAACGCAATAATGACGAAACCCTCTAATGTATGGAAATCACAATAGACTTCAATATTATTACAAAATTGGCCTCTGTGATATGTAACATATAATACACATCACATTGAACATAAGACCTAAAAATGACTGCAAACTTTGCAGGGATGGTGGAAACCCCTCCTACAGATATATGGCAGTGTACGGTGTCAGTAAAGCAGTGGATGGTGTCCACTGCTTATCAGTGCAGCCTTAGTGCTCATTAGTACAGTTTATTAGTGCCACCTCAGTGCAGTTCATCAGTGCCCATAAGTGCAAGTTCTCATCTCTGCCCACCAGTGCCGCTTATCAGTGCGGTCACACTAGTGCCCACCAGAGCAGAAGGGGAAATAATGACAGATCAACATCTTCCCCTACCGCCATCTCTCATCAATGAGAGTGGAGATCTTGGCTATGACAGGTATTCCTGCTATGTGAAACACTGCTTGCTGTAACTGCCCTGCTCCCAGACCCGCATTGTAATAGTCAGTGCAGAGTGCACTGTTCCAATGCGGGTCTGGGAGGAGGATTGAAGTTACAGCAAGCGGTGTTTCACATAGCAGGCATACCTGTCATAGCCTAGATCTCCGCACTCTCATTGATGAGAGATGGCGTGTGGGCGGGGACGGGGCTGCCAGGAAGGTGGAAACCACCTCTATGGGCGGCAGACCGGGGGCTGTGAGACCCCCTACACCCAAGCAGGCGGAAATGAAAGTCCCTGCTAGATTCTAGAGAACTACAAGTGGGCAGGTACAAGACCGCTGGCAGGGGGTACAGGAGAAATATCAGCCAGTGGTCGTACAAACAGGAAATCACTGGGCAATAACGGTCAGCTGCCTGAACACTTTAAGGGACAGCGAGTTGTCAGATTTGCCTGCACTCCAAGCTACTGCAGCAGCCAAGAGTGTGTGTAAAAACCCCCCTTACTGCTGCCAATATATGTCAGTAGCAGGGAAGGAAGTGAACCCAGTCTGCTCAGTGTAAGCAGTATTAAACCCATAACAATTTATTGCAGCTTAAAAATTCTAAGGCCTCATGTACACAGGACATTTTAGAAGCTTTCCAAAAACCCTTTCCTCCTGGCAGAAGCATTTTGGTAGAAAAAAAGAAAACACATGATGCTTGTAACAAAGCGTGTAACGAGTTAAGGTGCATTTACAGGCATCAAGTGCTAGGACGTTAATTTATTCCATTGGCCAGAATAATAATTTATTCCATTGAAATGAATTAACGCTCAAGCACTAAATGTGCCTACAAGTGTCAAATGTTTTTGACCACCAAAATGCTGCTACCACTAAATGCTGCTGAAAGTCTATGTATGCATGGGCACATAGGTTAACATGCAGGGGAGTTTAGAGGCAGGAAAATAAAAATAAAAGTCAGATGCCCCTAGAAGCAGCTGCAAAAACATCCATTGTGCATGAGGTCTTAGATGTGATGGCTGCATTAGTTTTCTTTTAGGCTTTTGTTTTTGTTTGCTAAACCGGCAGCAAGTCTGCAGCTGCAGGCATCATCCCAGTATAACCATTTGAAGTCCAGCGACGTACAGGTACGTCTTTGGTCAGCAAGTGGTTAAGACAATTCATAGTTCACACATCAGCCTCTGTGAGAAATCTGCATTCTGTGTTTCTAAATATATAGAAAATGTTGGGAAGGAATATGGAAGCGGCAGTTGCTGACTTGGTTTTGAACAAGAATGTTGATCTTTGCTTTACCACCAGATGAATTACTGACCTGTAACAAGCTTGTGAATGTCAGGTATTTTAACAGCCTGGATGAGAGCCCCAAAACATACCAACGTTCATCTTTTTCCTGAAGGTCCACCCTATAGAAGTTTTATTGCTACAGGGCGGCACCCGGGCACATGTATAAATATATGATCCTACAGTTCCGGGCAGGGGCACGCATACACACAGCGGAAGCCTTTCAGCAGGCGCATGGTATCAGATTGATGATTGCAAAAACCGCGCTTAGGATTTTTTGAGGCTAGAAAGTTGTGGGTATGCTGCCTCCAGTGTATACTCCCTATATAGGGAGTGAGCATGGTATCAGATGTCCGCTGGCACCCGCTGATTGTTAGGCAGAGAGCCAGAACTTCGATCTGCCTATGTACACAAGGCAGATTGCCATTCTGTCAGTACAGAAGGCATGGATCCTTTGTTCCTGTGAGGCTGGGTCCACCCTAGTGTGAATTGAAAGCAGGTTTCTCCACAAAATATTGCAGTCCTGCTATAAGTCGCTGATCGCCACCATTACTAGCGAGACATAGAAATAAATAAAAAATAACCCATTGGTTATAGAAGCTATAACTTTTGTGCAGACCAATCAATACAATTATTGGGATTGTTCTACCACGAATATGTAGCAGAATACATATAGGCCTAAAATTATGAAGTAATTAGATTTTTTTACATTTTTTTTTATTGTTTTATAGCAGAATGTAAAAAATATTGTTTTTCAAAATTGGTTTATAGCCCATAAAATAAAACACGCAGAGATGATCAAATACCACCAAAAGAAATATCAATTTGTGGGAAAAAAATGGACATACTTTTTTTTTTTTTTTTTTGGTACAGCATTGCATGACCGCGCAATTGTCAGTTAAAGTAACAGTGCCGTATCGCAAAAAATGGCCTGGTCATGAAAGGGGGTAAATCTTCCGGAGGTCAAGTGGTTAAAACGTCAGGTGTGAATTTTTTTTTTTTTACCCTGAAATTCATTGGCTAGTAGGGACAGGATTCTAAATCTCATGCCACACTGCATGGACTTAATTTTTGTAATTTTAACCACTTCTTTACTGGGCACTTAAACCCCCCCTCCTGCCCAGACCAATTTTTGGCTTTCAGCACTGTTGCATTTTGAATGACAATTGCACGGACGTGCGATGTTGTACCCAAATAAAATTTGCGTCCTTTTTTTCCCACCAATAGAGCTTTCTTTTGGTGGTATTTGATCCCCTCTGCGTCATTTCTGATCACCGCTATAAACAAAATATGAGCGACAATTTTACAAAAAATAATAATATTTTTTACTTTTTGCTAAAATACAAATCCATTAAAAAAATTATTCATACGTTTTGGCCGATATATATTCTTCTACATATTTTTGGTAAAAAAAAAAAAAAAACGCAATCGGCGTATATTGATTGGTTTGCGCAAAAGTTATCGCGTCTACAAACTATGGGAATTGATTTATGGCGTTTTTATTATTTTTTTTACTAGTAATGGCGGCGATCTGCGATTTTTATCGGGACTGCGATATTGCAGCAGAAATGTCGGACATTTTTTTACACATTTTTGGGACCAATGACATTTATACAGCAATCAGAAATTTAAATATCCACTGATTACTGTGTAAATGTCATTGGCAGTGAAGGGGTTAACCTGCAGGGGGCAATGAAGGGGTCAACAATGTTCCCTGGGTGTGTTCTAACTGTGGGGGGGGCGGGGCTGGCCGGGACATAACAGATGTCACTGATCCCAGTGACAGGGATCAGTAGGTCTGTCATGTCCCCTGTTACAGAACGGAGAACCGCCGTGTTTACATCGGCAGTTCCCCGTTCTGCAGCTCTGTCAGGCGATCGTGGGTCTCGAGCGGACATAGAGTCCGCCCGACACACGGGCACGCTCATGCAGCATGCGCGCGCTGCCGCCAGGGGGCGCGCCGGGAGCGTGCACAGGGGACGTCGTCCATGGACATCCTCCCGACATTTCAGATCCGCGCTGGAGCCGTACTTCGGCAATAGCGCGGATCTGTAGCGGTTAACAACCAAACACATACCTGCAGCATTTTTGCAGGACCCCTCTTCTGTTAGAATGCCAGGCTGTTCTGATGGTATTGATAGTGCTCAAGCTTGCCCATCCACTCCACACTTTACTTTAGGCTACTGAGGCAGTCCATCATTGTGATGGGCCAACAATAATGCGTGAAGGCAGAGCTGATGCAGATACATGTAGATACCCATTTTCAGAAACCTGGGCAATTCAAACTGAGTAAAAGATAGAACATGTGCCTATAAAACCATTTCACCATAAGGCCCCTTTCATATGGGCAGTCCCAACCAGGTCCACCTGTCAGTTTTTCAGGCGGATTTGATCGGACAGTCCATTCATCCCTATGGGGCAGCGGATGTCAGCAGTGACATGTCCACTGACATCCGCCGCTATCCGATCCTGTCTGTGAAATCCAGACGAATGGAAACCCTATTTTCCATCCGTCTGGCAGATTGGATGAAAACGGACAGGCAATTAGTTTTCATCCGATCTCCCCATAGAGGACAGCGGGACTCTGACAGGTCTGTCTCTGCACAGTGAGCAGAGACTGACCTGTCATCCGTCTGATCAGTGGGGATCAACGGATTCATCCCCCGCTGAGCAAAGCAGAGTCCGCCGAGCGGTAAGCCTGTGTGGAAGGACCCTTAAATGGCAGTTTTGCAAATTAATATTTTAACTGTTCATGTTTAAGGAAATGCTGGCCAGCACAGAGGACCAAAGGAGGTCAGATTGTGCCTCTATTTGTAGTCTGCCCTCTAGAGTTTACAACCGGTAAATTCCCAGGAAGGTGTGTCCGAATGGCGAGCCGCCTGAGACGAAACGAGTCGCCCCCTACTTAGGCAACTAGGGGTGACTAGTCTGCCTACTGTCCAGTCAGAGACGAGTGACACGTCTCTGTCTGGACAGTCTCAGGGCGACAGGAGATACCCCTCTAGCCTACTTTTGATTAACGGACAGGCAAAAGTAGGTTAGACGGTCTGCCTACCTTTTATCCCAAAGGTAAGCAGACCTAAAGTGTCTGTCCTAGCCTATCGCCGCCTACAGTCACCTGTACAGTGACGACTGTAGGCGACGGGGTATCCCTACT
>BLSH010257296.1:194829-204945 GCA_018402905.1 Glandirana rugosa | reverse complement strand
ATTCTGTTGTTTTATATGGTTTAGAGCAGGGGTGTTAAACTCAATTTCTTCATGGGCCGCATCAGCAATATGGTTGCCCTCAAAGGGCCAGTTGTATATGGGGTGTTCTAAATATAGAGTGCAGGGTTCAGGATTATACTACATACAAAGTACAGAGTTCAGGAGTGCGTTACGAATAGAATGCAGTTCAGGGTACACTACGTGCAGAGAGCAGGGTTCAAAGGCGTGCTGTGTAAAGTGCAGGGTTTGGTAGTGTGCAACCATCCCCCAACTACCCCCCCTCAAGGTTTCCTGTTCTACAATTCTGGAGATCTGGGCCCACTGAGTGTGTGCAGGGACAGGGAGGATAAAAAACGGATTTTTTTTTATTTAAAGCGGAACTCCGGGAAAAAACTTTTCCATGTCCTTGTTGCTAATCTCCTACCTTCACCAACTATGCCATCCATCTTCTGCTGAGCTCTGCAGTTCCTCTGTAGTAGCCTAACGAACTTGCTGAAAAACATTCCCCTGTGGTATCTGTTTTGTAAGACCGCTGGCCACTATGTGTCCTGTACTCCCAGCCAGCGGTCTTGTAACTGCCAAGTTGTAGTTCTCTAGAAGCAGTAGGGATGAACTTCCGTGATGCAGTGGGCGGAGGGGGTCTCACAAACCCTGGTCTGTACCGCCCAGTGAGGTGGTTTCCTCCTCCCTCCTCCTCCGCTCCCTGCAAGCACCGACCCCCCCCCGCTATCTCTCACTGCAGAGCGGGGATTACAAAACACCAGCCGGGTAACAGAGCGGTGAATCCCCGGGCGGTGAAAGACCGGCTTTGTGACTGAAAGCACACTGGTCCAATGCCGGTCCAAGAGGCGGCACGTTACGGTGATCAGCATTTCATACACAAGATACAAGATCTGTCACTGCCCAGGGATTCCCCGCTCTGTCACCCGGCTGATGTCTTGTAATGGTCCCCTCTCTGCACATATGGGCCCTGACGAGGAGACCGCACTAACGGGCACTGACGAGGAGACCGCACTAACGGGCACTGACGAGGAGACCGCACTAACGGGCACTGACGAGGAGACCGCACTAACGGGCACTGACGAGGAGACCGCACTAACAGGCACTGACGAGGAGACCGCACTAACAGGCACTGACGAGGAGACCGCACTAACAGGCACTGACGAGGAGACCGCACTAACAGGCACTGACGAGACCGCACTAACGGGCACTGACGAGACCGCACTAACAGGCACTGATGATGAGACCGCACTGATATAAAAGTCTATGGAGGGGGGCGTGGCTAGCGGCGGACATGTAAGCAGCTTGACGGCTGAGCTCCTCCGGCACCGATAGCTCCTGACACCGATCCTGTACGCATCCTACTGAGTCTCTCACACCCAGGGAACAGGGACATCTCAGACCACGCACGGACCTTGCCAGAATGGTGAAAAATCGGCCCTGCTGGACCTCATTCGGCTGTGGAAGGATCGTCCTCACAGGCCGCACGGCGGAACAAAGATGGGGCTCGCCCATCTCCGGCCTGTGGGAAGCCGCATGGAGACAGACAGGCGATGCCAGCTGCAGGTGAGTCACGCATCCCGACTCCTAAATCCAAATCTAAGCAAACTGCAGGAAAGAACAAGCCGCCTACTACTATCCGGGAGCACTTCACTGACGCTCCTCAGAACTCCCGTCCCGTGGCCCGGGTGGTGCCGGCAGAAGCGGAGGGGTCTGACCCATGGGAGGACGCAGGACGGGGAGAGCGGGGGCCCTTCCCAAACGTCTCTTACTAAGGGCGGTGGTGACACAGGGGACGGAGGGAATGAGGAGCCCACCATAAGGCAATTGATGGACGCTATTCAGACCTGCCAATCTACCTTGGCAGCTCAAATTGACACAGTACGCATGGACATATCTATTGTTAAACATGACATGCAAAAAATCCACTCCAGAATCTCTACAGCGGAGCAACGTATTAGTGATATTGAGGACACTCTGCACCCTATGACTGATGAGGATTTAAAGGAACACTCCGCCAAACTTGGGGACTTAGAGGACCGCCTACGCAGAAACAACCTGCACTTCATTGGCTTCCCCAAGGGGGCTGAAGGTAAGGACCCAGAACTTTTCATGGAACAATGGCTGAAGTCACTGGTGGGCGTGGATGCCCTCTCGCCCCTATTCGCTATTGAATGAGCTCATAGGGTGCTAATGCGACCTCCGCCACCAGGGGGCCTGCTGCGACCCCTGCTGGCCAAGATACTGCATTTTAGTGATAAAGAGACTGTCCTGCGCACTGCACGTAATCTCCCGGAAATTAAATTTAATGGATCCAGGATCTCCATTTTCCTGGACTATTCTGCTGCTACCCAAAAACAAAGGGCAGCATTCACCGCAGTGAAACAACGTCTCCGGGACAGGCAGTTAAGCTATAGCATGCTCTATCCGGCTAAACAGAGTGGTCAGTGATGGCAAGGTTAAATTTATCCTGTCCCCCACAGAAGCCTCCGATTGGCTTGATAGCCTGGGAGGAAGAGAACTATACCATGTTTATTCTAACGCAGCAGCCTGGGCCCTCTTCACCTGACTGAGATCCTGGCCTTACTAAGGGCCCATGCTCAACCGGACCCTCCCTCACACTAATAGAGGGGAGAACGGCTCTAAGACTGCAGATATCACATGTGTTTAAAATGCGTCCACCTTTGTTATGCGAACAAACTGATCCCTTTTGTTATACCTTGGGAAGACTCTCAGGATTTTCCAATATGTCTGGTCCTAGCATAGTTACTATAGTAACGCTCTAGTTTGAGAGACTACATCCTTGGTAACATCTTAGTGTAATAGGATTTAACATTTTCCGTTTAGGTGCCAATAGCGCTCACAGCGAACTGAAAGTGCGTGCCCTAATGACCAGTTATGGTCACTACTATTGTTACTGTTACAGTTCATGGGAGAAGGCTCGTTGAAGTTGCGGGCAATGAGCAGGGAGGGGGGGTGGGAAACGTTGTGGACAGGGTTACTGTCTGGGTTTTTTTTCCTTGAATGGTTGCAATTATCAACTGACAGAAAGACACACGGGTAAATGTTTAATCACCTGTAGCTACCTGATGCGTTGTACCGCACTGGTGGGGGTGCTTGATACACCCCAGGCCCATTGTACAATTTGCATTCTTGCCTTCTTTTCAGCGATGTCTCTGTGCCCCCCCTGATGAGTCTCAAATGGTTAACGTGGAATGTTAGGGGTCTAAACGCTAAGATTAAACGGTCCTTGGTCTTCGCCTACCTTAAGCGTACCAAGGCCCAAATTATCTCCCAGTTCAGGTCCTGGAGGTTCATACTGACCCACAGGGGTGCTATGTTGCCTTAGTTTTCACATATTTGGAGACACTCTATACCATTGTGAATGTCTATATTCCTCCGCCATTTGATGTACAGAAGCTGAATAAATGTATGACGGCTGTGCTCCCCATGGTGCAGGGTCATCTCATTATAGGGGGGGCCTTTAATGCGGTCATGGATCCAGAGCTGGATAGGCTCAGATGCAGCAGACCACAATCTCTCGCTCTGCAGGAATGGGCATCAGCATAAAAATTAACTGACGCGTGTTGGTGGAAATTCCCTGGGAGAAGAGAGTTCTCGTGCTCCTCAGAGTCCTACAGGTCGCTCTCCCGACTAGAGATGTTCTTTATGTCTGGAGATCTGTTGCCTAAGCTCGATGGGATACCTTACCTACCCAAGGCGATCTCTGACCACTCCCCGCTGGAACTTTCTGTGAGTCTGACTCGCCCTGAGGGGGGACAGGACTGGAGAATGAGTCCCTATTGGTTAGTAGAGCTGATGGTGTTATATAAATGCACGGAAAATATACCTAGATATTGGGTGGAAAATGAACAAGGTACGTCAGAACTTATTGCACGGGATTCATTTAAAGCAGTAATGAAAGGACTTTATATGGAGGGAGTCTCAGAACTTAAAAAGACTAATAGGGAACAAGAATCCCTCTTGGCGGGGGAATTGAGGAAGGCGGAGGATCGCTATGTTCAGGATCCCTCTTCCCCACGCTATCAGCAGTGGGAGGAGGCACGAAGGGCATACAAACTAGCTTTGATGGCAAAAACCCAAAAAAGCATTTTATACCAGCAGCAGAGGATCTTTGATGCTGGGGATAAAAGTGGAAAACCCCTGGCCTTCTTGGCCAAACCCGCTCACGAACCTATTACTATATCGAACATTTATGATAACTCGAACTCTCTCCAATCCACCCATGATACAATACAATAGACATTTCTGCAATTCTACACTGACCTATATAAATCCCAGGCCCATTATACCCCGCCAGAACTTTACGAATATGTGGACACTATAGCCCTACCAGTGCTCTCCGAGGAACAGCGATTGTACTTGGAGGCTATTTCGATAGAGGAAATAGATAGATGCACTTAAGGCATTCCCGAAGTATAAAACTGCGGGACCGGACGGGTTCCTGATTGAATGGTATTCAACACATCACAACTCCTTGGTCCCTAGGCTGCATAAACTATACTCTGCAATATTTAATCAAAAATGCTTGCCCGCATCTATGCACAAGGCTTTAATTGTCTTATACCTAACCTAATAAAAACCCACTATATTGTGAATCCTAGAGTCCGATTTCTCTAATAAATACGGACCTGAAGATTTCAAAGATTTTGGCTACCCGAATAAATTCGGTAATCACAAAGTTGATAGGCTCGGACCAAACCGGATTTATTCCTGGGAGGTCCACGTACACTAATGTTCGCAGATTGTTTGCTAATCTTCACTCTCCCAATATTACACAAGTACCTAGGGCGGTGGTATCTATCGATGCCCACAAGGCATTTGATTCCGTTGAATAGCGCTATCTCCACTATGTCCTTGAACGCTTTGGCTTTGGGGAAAACTTGCTCACATGGATCAGTATCCTATATGTCCTATATGACCAACCCCTGGCCCATATTAGACTTAATGTTAGGATTACCAAACCCTTTTCTATACATCGAGGCACTAGACAGGGCTGTCCCCTTTCCCCTCTATTGTTTGCCCTTGTAATAGAGCCACTATGCCTTATTTGGGCATTGCCTGACTTTCAAGGTGTGCGGGTTGGAAGAACGAGTATCATTATAGGCAGATGATCTCCTACTCTATCTCTCCAACCCACAGATCGCAGTCCCGATAATGCTCCGCCTGATCAAGGAATTTGGACATTTCTCTGGTTTCAGAGTAAACTGGACTAAATCCAACATTCTCCTAATGGACCCCAATTTATCAGATAAACCTCCCACCGGACGGACTGCCCACTAAGGACCGTTTCCACGTTTAAATATTTGGGCATCACAATACAGCTGCCTATTTCTAAATGTATTCATAATAACCTCTTACCCTGTATAGCATCCTTTAAAAACAAGATAAATAGCTGGATTAGACTGCCTCTCACATTAATGGGTAGCGTAAACTTATTTAAAATGGTGTTTTTACCCAGGTTTTTGTATATTTTGGCTAACAGTCCAGTGTATGTGTCAAAAACATTTTTTCAGGACATTGACTCCCTCCTGACAACTTTTTTATGGCACCCCAAAAATCCAAAAATAGCCCTCAGAATGTTGCAGCTGCCTAAATCCCAAGGAGGCCTTGCACTGCCGAACTTGAGACTATATTATTATGCCACGCAATTGGTATACATACACTGGTGGTTGTTCCCAAACTTAGATAAAGCGGCCACTACAACAGAGGCGGCAATACTCTCCTCCTACGAGACCCTGGCCAATCTAATATATGGAAGGACTGTCCCAGAAGTAGAGGGCGGAGAGCTGTTAAAGACCTCTCTTAAGATATTTAATAACTGCCTAACAATGGTTCCAGAGGACTCTAACCCAGTGTCCCCAAATCACCCCATCTGGTTTAACCCAACATTCCCTAACTTCCAGAATCTACCGGACGCCCGGTCGTGGGCAGAAAAAAGACTTAAATATATACATCAATTATATGACCAGGGACAACTTAAGGAATTTTCTACTCTGTGCCAGGAACTAGGGATCCCACAGACATGGTACTTCAGATACCTTCAATTAAGGCACGTCGCTAGGACACAGTTTGGGCTCCGGGAGGTGCACTTTCACAACTCCTTACTGGAGAGGGCACTCCTGCAGTCAGACCATAAGGGTTTGAGCTCTACGTACTATGGGTTGCTAGGGCAGAGAACACATGTCCAACTACAAACCCTGCAGGCTCAGTAGACGGAGGATATACCAGACCTTTCTGATGAAAATTGGGAGGAACTTATGAGTACATACTTTATTTCCACAATATCAGCTAAAGATAGGATGACACAATTACGCATTTTCCATAGAATATACTATACTCCATTGCGACTCTTCCGCATGCGCAAACTCAATGACTCGCTCTGCCACAAATGCAACAAGGACACGGGCACTTTACTCCACATGTTGTGGACCTGTGAAAAAAAATCAGACCATTCTGGTCACAAGTAACGAACTTTATCGCTACCAATTTTGATTTACCAAATATCTGTAGTCCGAAATGGTGCATACTGGCAGTGTTTGACGATATCCAGTTGGGATCCTATCAGTAACAATTTTTGCGTTTCTTACTGTTTTATGCAAGGAAAACGGTGGTGTTGCAATGGATATACGATACGTCATTAACGATTAATCAATGGAAGAATCTGATTAATCAGGTACTACCGATCTATAAACTCACTTATGAGGCCAGGGGTTGTTCAAATAAATTTGAGAAGATTTGGGGACGATGGAGTGAGATACCTGACACATGCCCAGTCCCGGAGGAATGATGGCCTTGGGAGCTGGGAGCTATGGGGCGTATATAGAGTTTTCCCATAAAGGGAGGCGGACGTGCAAACAGGTGGTGTCTACAGGACATGACATCTTCGGTGCTAATCTACCGGTGTGTGCTAACATCATAAGTATAAGTGTTCTCTATTTCAGTTTTGGTAAAGGAAAGTTGCTGCCTATATATAGGAAAAAGCCATGAATATATACAATATCTGTTGATGACTGAACGGCGAGCGATATCAGATCCTATTTTCTGCTTTTTGAATATTATATGCATGTATCGTTGCCATATCCTGCCTCTGTATTATGTAACACTTTTGTGATGTACCGAAATTGGCATAATAAACTACACTTTAAAAAAAAGTGTACATTAGAGGGTTCCACCATTATTGTGTTGTTGATTAGTAAGTTAGTGTTGTGCTTTTTTGTTTGCTCATGCAGACATCTACTTGTGCTACATGCTAATGTAAAACATCATGGCTGGCTTTCTCTTTCTGTGGTGCAGCTAGGGATGGTTCCCCCATACACCATACAAACACTGATTGCTGTAATTCAGTATTAGAAATATTTATCCTGCTGTAGATTTGAGATCTTTCTAACAGCAGAGTACAGTGTGCATAATATATCATTATGGGATGTGTCTACAGTTTAGTAATGGATTACATAAAGGGCAATATTTTTATCTTCTTTTGGCTGGAGGGGAGAGCACAGACTGTGTTACTGAGCAGTATGGCTGGCTGCAGGATGAGGGGTGTGATTTATGTTGAAGTGGGCTCATTTACATTTACATGTACAGGCCTAGTGTACCTCCCACATTTACTGCAATATGCAATGCATGGTGGGAAATGTAGTTTTACTACAATGTAAGCGAGATATGATGCAATCACTGTTCTAACAGAGCCTCCTTAGCAGAAATAAATGCTGCATCTTTTGATTAAATTAAATTGGACATATCTCTTCAAAGGTAAGGGATTTCACAAATGTAATAACTGTTTAGAGTTTAGTGTAGGGGTGTACTAATGGGGGAATTTTTTGCCGATCCCAGAGTTCTGCTTTAAATCTGATTTTTTTATTTTTATTAAATTTATTTTAATAAAAAGCTTTTGGAGTGAACATCTATCTAAAGATAGTTTTCTATTCAAGATACATTAATAATTTAGTTTATTCTGCATGAAATGGTTATGTAGCATGAGGTTGTAGATCCTGCAATATTTACATTTTTGGTAAACCCATCCAAGTTCTGCAAGCTGAGATGACATGCACTGCATTGATGTATTCCCATAATTTCCCAG
Source organism: Glandirana rugosa (assembly GCA_018402905.1). Taxonomy (NCBI): domain Eukaryota; kingdom Metazoa; phylum Chordata; class Amphibia; order Anura; family Ranidae; genus Glandirana; species Glandirana rugosa. Next base: position 196,841 of record BLSH010257296.1, on the reverse strand, counting down.
TAACCATGAAATAAAACAAAGTTGAGGAATAGTCCTTTATCCCATTGTTTTGCAAATCTATGTACACTACAAACTATGACTGAATCGGTTCTGATATCGCTGTTTTACTAACCGGACAGCTTATTATTCTAAATAGAAAACCTTCATTTTATTTGCAAATATTAAAGATTCTAACTACCAGCAAGAAGAAATCCTTACATTTAAAGAGCACCTGTTATTTCAGATTAATCGTGGCAACACCTGTTAGCGGGCATCCACTTACCTGCTACTGCCACGTCCCTCTCCTTGTTGTGGTACTGCTGCATCCCCAGCCGTCCCATTAAAGTGAATGTGCCAGTCGGTGAGCCACCAGCGGGTCAGAGGAGGAGCCTCTGAGGGACAGGGATGACAATTTCCTTTAAAAAAATTATGATATAAATCGAGTTGATTTAAATCAAGCCTTTTTACTAGTGATTTAAATCAAATCCACCCTGTGCAGGGATCTGTTAGATCCAAGAACCGCTGAGGGCAAAGCTGTCCCTTGTAAACACAGAAGACTTCTGTGTTTACAAGTGTGAGTGGAGCGTGAGAATTGGAGATGGAAGAATCAAGTTCCAGCTGCAAAACTGGGTGCGAGGGCCACATGACAAGGCCTGGTGGGCCCTATTCGGGCCACGGGCCTGGTGTTTGACATATGTGCTTTAAAGGTATCCAAGCTACTGCCATTGGCTAGTGCATTTAAAAACCAATGTGTAGGGCTAATGGTTAGACCACCTCTCCCTCTGTACCACTGGAAACAAACATGATAATGGGAACACTTTCATTACAGGTTGAAGAAATTTCAAATTAAATTAGTTATAAAATTATTTTCTTACCATATGACCCACGGCCAGCCATTTTGTGAAACTGTTGCCATGTTAAAGGCCCTTGCACACCCCAAGATCGGACAGTCCGCTTTTTCTGAACTGCGTCCTGCAGAACAGGTTGCAATGAAAGAAGCATACGGAGGATGTCTTGGGAACACTGTTTGCTTGAGTCTATAGCTACAGGGAAGAAAAAAAAAAAGTCTTAGGAAAATAAAGTGCAACAAGTAGGGGAAGGGAAGGGGGAAATAAAAAAAATAAGTAAATAAATAAAATATAAAAAGGACAGATAGGGGACCTTAAGGACAATATCATGGCACCTCTTTCTAAAATGTTAAAAAATAAATTCATAGTTTACACGCAGCAACATCTACACACATAGGACATCAAACATTAGAGGTGATTTATTCTTACAGCAAAAATACCTTTGCACACTGGTACTGACAAGTAGTGGTGAACCGAATGGAAATTTTGGTGCCGAGACCGAAACCGAAAATGCACTAAGCCGGAAGCTGAAAAGGACTGTTTTTAAAAAATATTTATATTTTTTATATACAATTGTCATATGCAGCCTACCTGTGCCTGGGCACTGACAAGCGAAGCTGGATGATACTGGCATGTGGCACTGACAGGCGACACTGGATGGTACTGGCTGGAACTGGCAGAAGAGATTAGAAGATTCACAATGCACAGAGCGCACTGCTTGTACGAGCCGCTCTGTGCATGAAACGGTCAGCTAATTACAATGGAATGCAGAGAATGCAGAGCGAGCTGTCAGATTTTCACGCTGAGATCGGAGATGGGCGTGACTGACCAGCTAACACCCGCCCAGCCCCTGTCCCATTGGCTGGCGTTTGATAGCTGTTCGGTCCCACCCACCTCCCCAACATCAACTTGAAGATCTGACAGCTCTCTTTGCATTCCAGTGTAACAGTGACAGTTTAATGCACAGAGTGGCTCGTACAAGCAGCACGCTCTGTGCATTGTGAACTCTAATCTCCCACATCCATTGCGGGGTATGTGATGCACACATGTCCCGCAATGGACGGTACCCACCCCTTTTTCGGTATCGGCCCATTTTTTTGTTTCGGCCGATACCCATAGCCGGCTTTGTTTTTTTACCCGGCTATGGCTTTTTCCCCACCCATGGCAGGTAACGCCCTGTACACA
>BLSH010257296.1:145998-157700 GCA_018402905.1 Glandirana rugosa | reverse complement strand
AGAGATTTTGCTCCCTAACCATATACTGTAGTTGGTTATTTATATTTACCAATGCATAGATATATTTAAGAATAAATTGCCTTTTTTTTTTTTTTTTTTTAACTTTACATATTAACTAAATTATACAATCAGACTTTTTTTTAAGGTTGTTCCGATTAATCAAAACAATAAATTGGCCAAAGTGATGAAAATAATCGTTAGTTGCAGCCCTACATTAAGGTGAAAAACCAGGAGGTTTACAACCCCTTTAATACAAGAATGGATTTTGCTCACTTTGGAAACTGCAGATTTGCATTGCATGCTATTATTAAGCTTATGATCAACCAGAACACCCAGATCCTTCACCACTGATTCCCCAAGTTGTACTCCACCTAGTATGTATAAATGTGGGAGCATCTATGTTTAAAGGCCAACTCCAACCATATATACGGTATAACATGAATCATCAAAGCAAACTTCCTCCCAAACCGGGTTCTTCTACCATACAGCCGCTGTCACTGCTGAAATTGGCGTGGATATTTGAGTCTCCACACAATAACACTGTAGAATACACAACACAGTACCAGACTTACAGCAGGATAAACCAAGTTTTGTTTTGTTTGCACTTATGAAACAGGTTTAGTATAAATATCCACTTGAGTCCAAAGGCATTTTTTCCCCTCTACATCCAGGGCGACAGGTAATCACTGCATGACCGATTTACAGTCGAAAAGCCAGAAATAGCTCCCATGGCTTTGAATGGGATTTCCTGCCTGCAAGTAAATCGCAGGAAAACAGTCTCTGGCGGGTAATCACTGTTGGCCCCAATGGCAAGTGTGACAGAGGTCCATAACACCCTTGAGTCCCAGAGTGTTTTTTCATCTCAGCAATGTCTCGATTCCGCAACCCACATCCGCCAGGTTTTATACTCTACCCTAATGTTTTCAAAGGTAGGCGCCTAGGGTGTGTACGGTTACATAAGTTTACAGAGAGGCTCAAAACTGGATTTTTGGTTTACCTGTAAAAGTAAAAGCATTTTCTTGGAGTACATCATGGGGCACAGGGCATCTTTATATCTATTACAACAAAGTAATATGCTGCTGGAAATTGGACAATGAGCAAAAAAAATAAAAAATTCCACTACTAGGCATGGCTTCAGTTTTGAAGAAAAACCATAAACAACAATACAGAGCGCACCAGGATCTCTGTGTCCAGTGATGTACTCCAAAAGAAGAATTTGCCATTTAAACCAAAAATCCCATTTTCATTATCATACATCACAGGACATCTTCAAATCCATTATAACAGGGATGTCGAAAAGCACTGAATAGGAGCGGGGGGGCAACAAGGCAACTGGTCCCAAACAACTAAACCAAAACGGTTTAGAACCTCACGCAACAGCCTACAAAATATGCCGACCAGTAGCTTTAAAGAGGAAGTAAACTCGGATTCTTTTTTTTTATTCCCTGCAAAGTAAAGGCATAATGTGCTAGTATGCAGGAGAGAGGGAAAAATGGGAGAGATAACAGCACCTAGGTTTCCCAGGCGTTCTCCCATCCAAATACTAAACAGGCACGAACCTGCTTAGCCTCAGAAATCAGATGAGATCGGAAGCATTCAGGGGAAAAGTATTGTGAAGAATTACTTACCCATCTTACATGGTGACCCGGCATACAAATCTATTTTGAGTTGTGGGACAAGATTTGTGGCTAGGAAGACTCCCACATTAGGTCATATGCTTTCACCTAATTTATTTACTTCTGTTTCTCATACTGGGACTTGGCTCCAAACTACTGCTGCTTTTAAGTAATGTTCTTAGATGTTCTAGCTGCAAATGTACAGGCGATGCAGGTATGGTTACCTCATGAACTAATGGGAGTTATTTTCCCATCAGTTAAGGCTCGTTAACACCATACATGCATGAAAACTGCGTAGATTTCACTTGCACAGACATGAGTTTACACCAATTTCCTATCAGTTTACATGAGCATCTCAATGATTTTTTTTTTTATGTGCCCTGTTCACATCACAGTGTTGAGGTCATGTCAGTTTTTTTCCCCATGCTGAAATCTGCATACACGTTGCAGATTCCTGCGCAGAAAAACATCTGCACATGACACTGGCATTGTGGTGTAAACAGGGAACACAGAGAACAATTATTTTGTTTTATTGTGCCTTTGCAGAACACAAGCAGAGAAACTGACGTCTCTGCACATGGTGTGATCAAGGTCTTAGTCAATTGCCAGACCAGGTACATGGTGTATGTTACAGGAACAATATGTGGGTCAGACTGCTAGATATCTGTGTGATCAGATGTAGGATCATATTTCTAGTAATACACACAAAATGTTGCTAACCATTTCATTTGTTTTTATGCTTTATGTTTACATTTGCTTAAAATTCAAATTATTGAGAGTGCGGATAAACCAAGAGCGAAGGAGATTAGGGGTTCAGCCCTCAATAAAAGGGAGGTGTACTGGATCTTCAAACTAGATATCCATATACCAAGGGGCCTGAACTATGAGTGGGATTTCCCACATTTTTATGAGTAGTTTTACCTTACTTTTATTCACGGGTCTGTAACCACATCATCCTGAATGCATCCAATCTTGTCTGACCTCTGACATTAATGCTTTTAATTCAATAAAGGATTTTGCTTTCATCTCGGTGGAGAGTGCGGCCGTTACGGATTTTCCTTCAACAGGATCAGGTCTGGTTAGTACTTGGATGGGAGACTGCCTGGGAATATCAGGTGTTGTTTTCTCTCTTTTCACTTTACTTCCTGTCCTCTCCTACACCTTTCAGTTCTGTAGCCCCCTTTCATATACAGTACTGTGCAAAGATTTTAGGTGCTTGTGAAAAAAGGCTGTAATGTGAGGATGCTTTAAAAAAAATAATAGTTTTTATTAATTAAATAACCTACACAGTGCATACCCAGAGAAACATTTGTCTATTTTCTCCTATTTCTCTAAGGATTGCTGTCATTTACCAGCCCCCTGGGCCGGTATCAACTTTCCTTGATGACTTCTCTGCCTGGCTACCCCCCACAATCACTCTGGGCGACTTCAACATCCCTGTTAACGCTATCACTACTCTTACTTCTAAACTTCTCAGTCTAACCTCATCTCACAACTTGAAGCAATGGATACAGGCCCCTACCCACTCCAACGGCAACACCCTTGACCTGGTCTTCTCTTATCTGTGCACTCCGTGCAACCTTTCCAACAATCCTCTCCCACTCTCTGATCACCATCTTATTCGTTTCACACTCAACCTGTATTCCACCTCCTCTCCCTCCAACTGCCTAACAGTTACCTGTAGAAACCTTCGCCACCTCAGCCCTTCTCTTCTCTACTGTGCTACTGATCACCTCTATGACAAAATCTCACCCCTGTCCTGCCCCAACCTAGCCACACTCATCTACAGCAGCTCACTGTCGCCCTCCGTAAACAAGCTCGCCCCCCTCACTACACGCACAATCAGGCCGCGGCTGCTACAACCCTGGCAAACAGAAAACTCCAGAAGTCTCAGAAAACGCAGCCACGCTCTTGAGCGCCTGTGGCATAAGATAAGACTAAGCTTCAAGAAGACTTCAAACATTGCAAATCTGCCCTCCTAAAATACTATTCCTGCCTCCAAACTGACCTACTTTATCACATTATTATCCCATTCCTGTCAACTCTTCTTGACCTTTAACACTCTACACTCTACTCTGTCCTCCACCCCAATTCCCTCACTGCCCAGGAGATTGTCAATCCCTTAAAAACTAAGATTGATAACATTCATGAGGAGATCTCCAATGCGCAGAAACCACCCCCACTCAACACCATGTCCACAGCTACAATCACTACTTTCCACATAGCGAGGTTGCTAAACTTTTCTTGAACACCCATCAAACCACCTGCCCCCTGGATCCTGCTCCCTCGCAAATGCTATGCTCACCCTCTGACTCGATTCTACACTCTCTAACTCACATTTCCAACCTTTCCCTCTCTTCTGGCATTTTCCCAAACATGCACTAGTCACCCCTATCGTTAAAAAGCCCTCACTGGACCCCATCAATCTTAACTTATGCCCCATCTCCTTACTCCCCTTCTCCTCCAAACTCCTCGAAAGACTGGTCTACAACCGAGTGAGTGACCATCTGACCATGAACAAATTTCTTGATCCCCTTCTGTACGGATATCACCCTCAACACTCAATGGAAACTGCTCTCATTAAACTCACAAATGACCTACTAACGTTTAAAACCAATGGACACTATTCTGTCCAAATACTCCTGGACCTCTCTGCCATCTGACACAGTGGACCACCCCCTCCTCCTCAAAAAACTCCACACCTTTGGTCTCCGTGACCGTACTCTTCGCTGGTTCTCATCCTACCTACCCCACCGCTCCTTCAGCGTCACAACTCTACTTCCTCCTCTCCTCTTCCTTTCTCAGTCAGTGTCCCCCAAGGTTTTGTTCTTCGACCTCGCCTTTTCTCAATCTACACCGCCACCCTGGATCAGCTGATTGCCTCCCACGGCTTTCGGTATCATCTCTACTCTGATTCACCCCTTTCTACTGAAAATAGAAGTCCAGTCCAATTCTAACTATAATAAGACTAACGTATTCTGAGGGCGTGCCGGTCCGGTCGCATGATCTCTACAGTGGGCAGCTTCAGTGAAGAGGAGAGATTGCCAACAATGGCTACAGAGCCTGGCCAGTGACGTAACCCGTTGGCTTACTACACTGAAGTCAACGTTGGAACCGATCATATGACAAGACCAGAACAACCCCAGAATAAGTATAGACATCGTTCTCTTAAAGGGCAATTAGATAAGGCTTAGAATGGGTTTGGGATCAGGTTTAAAGTATAGATTGGATTTGACTGGACTTCTACTTAAAATATTCTCATCTTCATCTACACGGTCCTCCACTGGTTCCTCCTCCATTAATAAGGAGTGTCAAGGAGAGGAGGAATGTCTGTTTGCGACCCAGGCAGTCCAAAAAGGAAAGCTGCTGCTGTAGCCAGTGATAAAAGATGAGAATTTCTCTATCACAAAGAAACTTCAGGAAGGTGCCCCAGAAAAAGCAGAAATACCAGATCGGTGGAGGGGATTAGAGCCGCATGGCACAAACTGACCTCCTAAAGATAGATACTACGGATGGGGCTGAGCTCAGGTTCCGCCCTACCTGAAGAAGGTATTTGAAGTCCTTCATCCCCTCCTCTCTACCGTCGCTGAGACACTGACCTGCTTACACGTATAAATGGACCCATGGTGGACACAGTGGTCCCAGTCAGCCATGCTTGTTTCCCTTGGAGACTTCTCACTAAATCTACCTGAGCTCCCTGCCCTCACAAGGAAAGGTAGATCAGTCACTCAATACTTGCAGCAGCCTGTAATCCCACAAGTACTGCAAATGTGCCCATGATCATTCATGTGTGAATACAGGGAGGGTGGAGAAAAACTCTCCACTCCAGCATTTGGTTCTCAGAGCCTCCTGAACAGCCCCTTGCTATGTATTGCTTGGGCGGTCCAGGAAGCCACGTCACCAGGAAAGTGTACTCTAGGCCCAGCCTGGAGCATCCAATCTCTACCAATCACAGCAGGCAGGGCCACAAAGACCTTCAGGGACTCGGCTCCCCAGCTGATCACTGCCCTGTTTTAGGCTTTGCCTAACAGGTAAGGGTTATGCCAAGGAGAAGACATCCTGTCGTTTTTTTGCCAGGGGCCGATCACTTGAAAGTGTCAGCATAACCCTATCGCAATGGATATGAAGATGCTGTGTGTACTGTGATGTATGATAAATTCGTTTGTACTTTGTTTTTCAGTGCTTGGGTGTACCTTCATTTGTTTTAAACTTATTTTTCATTTAATTTTATTGCCATTCCAATAGAACCCTATGTGATAATGCATTTAGTGAAAAGTTCTCTTTAATGAGACATTAGGGTCTATTAGACTCCTTGATTTCTACCTTGTGCTTCACTGAAGCTAATGTTCTGGAGGTCTGTAGAAGCCAATAGTCAGCTTGTTAGGTTTACATGCATTTGCAGCTGTTCTAGCATTTGGGAGTGTGCGTAACTCTTGCTGTCCAGGCATATTCAAAACACACACCTAAGACAGAGGAGATATCCACCTCCCTCTTGCAATTAGACAGAAGCAATCAAGTGAGAAGGCAAGACTTTTTACACAAATATGCATATATCCCGGCACACATACATACATTATATGCTGTTGGCAAACTGAACGTACTTTGCGTACTTTTAAACTTATGATTCTATGAGAAGTAACCTACTAGTCAGTAGGATCAGACAGAAGGATGGTAGCATACCAAATTTAAAAAGGCAGAAGACATGAGCAGGAATCAATTGATAAAAGTATCCCATTTCAGACACTCATATTTACAAATAGGACTCACTCTGTGACTGAAGTAATGTTTTCCTTTCCAGAAAGACCAAAAGCATCATCTTTCAACTTATCACTTGGAAGTGGTGGAGGAAGAAACTCTGCCTCTTTTCTCTTTGGGAGTTTGTAATACATCCAAGTATGGTCTGTTTCTTGTTCCTCCAGGTGGACTGCAGTGCCAACATACACTGTTGGCTCTAGGACTTCAGTGAACGCTGCAGCAAAGGTTTGGGATAAGCCATCTAATCTTTCATCTATTGCTTTTGCTGGGTTTAGTGGATCTGGTGTTGGCATTTGATAAAAATGTTGGCTCTGAGGAGTAGATGGGTTTTTAATAGGCTCCCCCCCATCATCCAGACCCTCACAAGGGTGTGGACTCAAGGGAGGTGGTGGAGGTGAGGCGCTCATTTCATTGCCATGCAACTGTGGTGTTTTTGCTACATCGTTGGGTCGAATGTTTGAGAAACGTCCTCTACTGTCTTGGGAACGAATGCCAAGTCTCTGGTTTGCAGTGTCTGTTTCTATACTAACATCATCAAAAAGAGGTACTCGATGATGGAAAGGAGTCAGAGGGCGTTTCTGAGGCTTGTCGCCCTTTTCCTGCTTTTCATTAGTCTTGTGCTTTTGAGCTGCTTGCTGCTGGGGCCCTGCAGGAGGTACCTGCCCTTGTTGACCTGAATTTCTCTGTTTAAGGTTTTTATGCCTGTAAAGTGGAAAGAAAAAAGTAATTAGCCACACAATATTGCTACAATCAATGTCTGAAATAAAAGATCACAAAATCCTATATGGATTAAAGGGGTTGTAAAGTCTCATTCTACGCATTAAGGTGAAAAACCTTCTGTGCTTCAGCTACCTCCCAGACTCCCCCTTTTCTTACCTGAACCTGATTGTTCCAGCGACAAGCACAGCAGCTCCAGCCGCTGTCTCAGGTCCTCATTGGATAGATTGATAGCAGAGGACCTGGGGGAGAGCCCGAATCCTGCTGTCTGTGTCAATGGACACAGCAGCGGGACTCGTTTGCACACCTGCATGGGTGCCCCCATGGAAAGTGGCTCTCCGTGGGGGCACCCGAGAAAAGGAGGATCAGAGGCTGCTCTGTGCAAAACCCTTAAACAGAGCAGGCAAGTATGACATGTTTTATTTAAAAATAGAAAGAAAACAAACATTTGCAATCCCTAACTCCACTACTTTGACAAAAAAACAATCCCCTGCAAGGGAGGAATGTACATTGCAAAAATTTTAATAAATCTTTGTTGCAGATTCTTGCATTTTGCTGCTCTGGGGGACACAGCTGTTTCACTAGCAGTTTTGGATACAAATTCGGAATGGAAGGGACTGGATCATCCTAATCAGCTGCTCACACACTGTTCTAATGTTAAAGCGGCAGGGTCTGCATCCTTTTAGAAATATTTAACTCTTGGAGGACCTTACTAAAACTGAAGTTTCAATCACAGAGAGCCTAAAATGTGTAGCACAAAAGTGAAGTTCCCCTTTAAGAACAACTTCTCAATCTGAAACCTGTAGAAGTAACAAGTTCAGACTACATAGGGCCTGGTCACAGGTGGTTTTTACCTTAATGCAGAGAATGCATTAAGGTAAAAAAAAACCCTAAAGCCTTTAGAATCACTTTAAGCAGCAAATGCAGCAAACTGGGGTGTACTGCACGTAGTTATGGTGCAGGTTTTTAAAACAGGTGTAAAGGAAACAGGGTTCACCTTTCAATTTTTTGAGAAGGTAAACTGACGCATTAAATATATTGAAATAATATTAAGAGCTATAAAGTATGTTAAATCCTATAGAATGTCTAGTTTTTTTTTACCTTGAACAGGTACATGTTGTTCGTTGTGTAGCTTCCACAAAATCCCAGGACGGAATTTTGTCAGAGGTCTCTTCTTCACATACTCCATTAGAAGTAGCTGAATATTTCCTTCTAACATAGAGAAACAAAATTAAGCCAAACTAAAAGTAAATTAATGCAATGAACGGTCTATTTCTCTTAAAAAAAATTCAACCTGTACATTAATACAGATGAGACACATCACAAATACTGCACACCAAAGTGATAAGACACAGAAAACCAATTATAAGCAGACTAAAAAAAAACCACTTTGCAATTCATCTTCTGAGAATATTAGACACTCCTGTTGTAAGCTCTAAGAAGCAGCACCTAAAGCTAACATTGTCAGTCAGCATACTAACTCCCACTACCCGATGGGGCAGACACAGTGGGCTCAAAAGTCAGAATAAATTCACTCACTCAGAGTGTAGCTGGGTTCACAGAGCAAGGGGTCACACATAAGAGCGTGAAACACCACTAGTTATGCATAAGGTTCACTAAAAGCTACGGAGTGCAAAGTTCTGCAGATTTGATAAGCTTCATTTATATAACGGAAAGCATTCGGCTAATACTGCTACCTTCAGGCTGAAGTGTTCATTTGTGGTGAAAACCATTTAATAGTGTAACCAACTGTCAGACAATAGTTGTAATATTACTAGTGAAATAAAGTAAAACAAATTACCACAAAAATAAAGGCATGTTATGCCCTTAAAGAGTTAGGTCAAGTTTACTGACTTTTGCCGCAAACCACTCAATGCATCTCAGCATATTAACATATTAACATGTAGTTCTCCATTCTGCCACCGAATGCTTACTTACAGGGTATTTAGCCCTGGTGCATGGGGCTGATGTTTAGCTGCAGGTACCAGTGTACTGTCCAGCCCCACTGAGAGCAGTATGTCAACTCTGTCAAATGCAGACTTGTTACATTATTGTCATTTATTCCAGGGCGCATACTGCCCTAAATGTTTGTACCGTTAGATGCACTGTCCAATTTCAGAAGCAGTAAGCTTCTCAGAGTTGGACAGCCTGCTGGCAGCAGGGCTGGATTGTGCACCTGTGCTCTGCAGCATGTTCCCTGCAGCTAAACGCCAGAGCTCCATGCACTGGAGCTAAACCCTCACAAGTAATTCAAGTAACCAAATACTGTTTAGAGAATAAGTTGTAATAGATTTAAAATTTTAAGTGTTGACTAATCTTTATCATTGGAATTGATGCAAGTTTCATGAAGAGGCATTATGTAGTATTAAAAATTCACTCTTACGTCATAGATCTTTACCAAACATACTTACTTGTTCAGAGACCTGTTCATGTTGCACTCTTGCCATACTCTATCCACAACCTGGTTAGCCAATTTTCTTGGTATTTTTCCACCATGATGACTAGTACTATCAGAATTAAAACAATCTGACACTGATGGAAACTTCATCCACTTCTGCGCCGATTGCACATCAACTGCAAAAAAAAGAAAAAAGTAAAGATGTAATTAAAGGTAGCTGTACTGTTATAAAAACACAGATTCCAGTGTTAAGCAAATGTAGCCGGCCTTAATAGCAATTAAAAAATTAAAATGCCTCTTTTACTTTCAATGTATGATCTGAATTTGGAGTTAACAGCCAGCACGAGAGCTGCCTTCAGAATTATCACAGATTATGTAAGCTAAAGAAGTGAGTTGGTCTACCTAAAGTACAGAATATAATGGCTATATGAGACAGACCTGCATACTACTCAGTAACTTATAGCCACAGACCAAAACCATTTAAAGCAGCAGTCTGTGTAGTATTCATCTTCAAGTAGTAGTAGACAGCTACTTTCTTGGGCCTTGGGAAGGAAGAGAGAAGTAACGCTGCAGCAGTGACAGCGCTGGAGCACCAGAGGACTTGGATACGTGTCTGGGGGGGCACAGTTATAGGATTTTTTTCCTTAATGCAGAGACTGCATTAAGGTATAAAAGAAAAACAAAAAAAAAAACAAAACACACCTTTTAGAACCACTTTAATCATATCCGCAGTGATAACTACTAGTGGATATTACGGGAATATTTAAATCCAGGGAAATGATTTGGCTAACACTCCTTTCAGTGCACCAAACGTGGCAACAATTGTTAAGGGCATGAAAACAGAAGAGTTGTAAAGGTTTAAACTTGAAGGACAGAGCTCTTTTAGAAATGTTGGGGATAAAACAGTTAGAAGAGCATGTACAAAGACATACCTGTCTGAACTTCCTCTGGGGATGTTGGTGGGGTCAGCGTTACTGAAGACATGACTGGATCTCTGGAGGAAGCAGGCACTTGAACACCTAAACAGGTGTTTGTACAAGGAGTGGACCCAGAGGAGATAACTGTAGGGATGTCAGACTGAGGGACTAGCACAAAGCATGCTGGATACACCATTCGAACACCAGCTATAAAGGAATACAGAATGTTATGGATAAATATTTACACAAAACGCATATCTGGCAAATTATGGAAAAGCAAATACAACATTTTACACAGTCTTCTGTAATGTATGGTCAAATGTACAAAAAATTGTTTGGTTTTGTGTATAGAACACAAGTCCAAAGGACATTTTCCATAACAGATCTCATGCCATTGGTATTTTAAAGCGGAGTACCACCCAAAAGTGGAAACTCCACTAACCTATCTCCTCCCCCTCCGGCGACACATTTGGCACCATTTTTGACAGGTACCTGTCCCCACGCTGAAAGTTCGGCCCCCCGCCACCAGGCCATTCAGAAAGCGCAACACGCTTTGCTCATGCTCAGTATTGAACCAGCTGTAAAGCCAAAAGGCAGGGGCAGAACTCGAGAGCTGTTGGAAACATCGGCTTGGGTGCCGACATCGCTGGATTCCAGGACAGGCAAGTGTCCGAATAATAAAAGTCAGCAGCTACCATATGTGTAGCTGCTGACTTCATTTTTTGCTGGGTGGGGGCAGGCAGAACTCGGCTTTAAATGCACTGAAAGCAGAGTGCTTTTCAAACCAGGAGATTCTGCAGCCAAAAATTAAGACATATTTCTGTTGGAGGAAGGGGAGGGGAGGGGGAATCTGGATTAAAACATTTCATTTAGGGGGAAAAAAAAAAAAAAAATATGTGTATCCAAAACAGAATCCTAGTGCAGAAAACCCAACAATTACCCTTCATAAGTAAAAACACTGATAAAAAAATCTATTACTTCTTCTTATCCGACAGCCGAACATTAAGAGTTACTTGATGGTGCCACGACAACGTGACACCCACGTTACGAAAGATTCGAGGGGTTTTTTCAGACAATATGGTTCGGGAACTTAATTTGGAAGGTTCTATAATTAAATCTCGTTGTAAAAAAAAAGGAAAGGGACACATGTGAACGATACTGTAAACTTACTACATCCACGATACAAAAACTATTCTTCTTCATTATCTAAAAAAATAGTCACAAAAATGAATACTTCCCATTAACAACCCAAAAGACGTGATCCTAAGACAAAACCTATGTGTATAAAAAAAAAAAAAA
>BLSH010257296.1:76608-94391 GCA_018402905.1 Glandirana rugosa | reverse complement strand
TGCAAAGCAGTAATCAAAGCAAAAGGTGGCTACTTTGAAGAACCTAGAATATGACATATTTTCAGTTGTTTCACACTTTTTTGTTATGTATATAATTCCACATGTGTTAATTCATAGTTTTGATGCTTTCAGTGTGAATCTACAAATTTTCATAGTCATGAAAATAAAGAAAACTCTTTGAATGAGAAGGTGTGTCCAAACTTTTGGTCTGTACTGTGCATATTCTCTCGTTTAAAGTTAATTACATTTCAGATTTCTAAATAACAAGATGAGGTTACATACACAAAGGTATGCATGAATAAAGACAGATGGCAAGTGCTTTACATATTACTTAATGGATAAAACAAATACTATGTCAATAAGTCAAAACCAAATTGTACAGAATATAGTCATTCAAGTTTAAAAGAAGCTATGCCTACAAGATGAAACAGTCTTAACACTCTTTAAAAAGGAGTCCATTCGGTTTCTTCTGTTGCTTTACTACCCAAGCTGTGGTGAGAACACCAGTATGCAGGCAAAGTCTACTGCAGGTGTTAGCAACTCCCTTTATAGCATATAAAAAGTATACACAGCCACATAATCCTGGGAAGGAGTGGCTGGTTTACCTAGCATTCACCTTCTATTTGCATATCAAGTCAAAGAAGAGTCTTATGATAAAAATTTTCTTCGCTTCCCCACATTGCAAGTCCTCAAAACAAATGTCAGGAGGCACAAAGCATCTGAATACAAGAACAAAATGTAATACATCGCAACTCACCAGTCCTTAGAACTGGTAGCTTCCTAACGTTTAAAGCTTCTTTTCCTTTATATCTACAGGACAATGGAACCAGTAACACTTGCTGTCCTAGGGTGGCAACAATAAACATACTTTATCAATGGAGAAGTGTGGTCACCCTAGGACAGGGAGTTAGAACTACAGAACAGCATCTTAGCAAATCGGAGATGCTGATGCTGAAAAGCCCAAGGAGAATTAACAGATCTGGCAGTGTGCCCTAAGGAAGGAACTATATCCTTCAATCAGCTTTGACAATAACTTGCCTAAAAATAGGAATGGTAGAGGGGAGATCTTTGTGGGAGCCCTCAGGTGCCATAATCAGGGAATGCAATTTCTGAGTGAAAGTAGTAGCCACGAAGTAAACTCAACAGCATGCACTGCATCCAGGCAGTGTGAGGAAATTTCCTTTGAATGCTTCGAAGCAGGACATACAGAAGAAAGCAGAGACCACCTTTTGCAGAAAGAACAACAGCAATATTAATATAGGCTCTTTACAGGATAGGGCTGCAACTCAGATTCTTCTCACAGGCGATAGCCACAAGGACATTTTACAGGAAAAGGTTAGACAAGGGAATACCCCTGAAGGGTTCAAAGTACAGCTTCTAAAGAGATGAGAGAACCAGACTGAGGATAAGAGAGATGTGATACTCCCTGAACAAAGGCCTTAACCAGAAAGAGGCCAAAGGTGTAAAAGGAAGCTAGTTAAAGCTTCATTTTTTTTTTTAAACAAACATAACAGACTTACTTCACTGTGCAACGGGTTTTGCACAGAGTGGCCCTGATCTTCCTCTTCTGGGGTCCCTCTGCGGTGCTCCTGGCTCCTCTTCTTCTCGAGTGCCCCATCAGAGAAGCGCTCTCCCTCTCCCTTGGGGCACCCGTGCGGGCGCGCTCCCAGTGCTGCGTCCATCGACACAGACAGGACTCGGTCCTGCCCCCCCGACTCCTGTGTCATTGGATTTGATTGACAGCAGCAGGAGCCAATGGCTCTGCTGCTATCAATCTATCCAATGAGGACCCGAGACAGCGGCTGGAGCTGCTGCTGGGCTCATTCCGACACTGGAAAGACAGGATTCAGGTAAGTATTAGAGGGGCTCTGGGGAGCTGCTGTACCAAAGAAGGTTTTTCCCTTTAATGCATAGAATGCATTAAGGTGAAAAACCCAGAGGGCTTACAGCCCCTTTAATGGTACTCAATGCCAAAATGTTGGTCCAGGCCAAAATGGTGGAAAGACAATAGATTGATATCAAGCAAAGTAGATTTCAGGTGCGATGGTAGACTTTGCAAAGTCAACTTTTCTAGCTTTCAAGAGGATAGAAATGGCAGAATCTGAAAAGTCACTGACCCTTACAATTATGGCATCAACAGCCATGCTGTTAATGCTAATGACTGAGCAGCAGGATGGAACACTGACCCTTGGGACTGAAGGTCCAGGAGATCCAGTAGGAGCCACGGAGCATGTGCAAGGAGCTCGACTATGCTTGGGTACAAAGTTCTCCTGGGCCAATTTGATGCAGCAAGGAGCAACTGAACAACCTCCTTCCTGATCCCACTTTCCTTCAAGTGGTGCAACTTCTATTACCTCCTTGACTGATTTAGGCCATGGCCGTGGAAATGTCCAACTGTACTCTTGCCAGGTGGCCTCACAATTGAGAAGTCCAGTGTTAAGGGATAACCAAATCATCCCGAATTCCATAACGATGATTAGCAGTCCCGAAAAGCTGTTCACGACTAGTTCAAAGCCCGACTGGCTGGCATCCATCGTGAGAACCATCCATTACTTATGACTACAGAGGGAAGCGTTTCCTCAATTCCAGTATAGTATTAGAAATTCACCACATTAGGGAAAAGTCTGGCCTTGGGGTTCAGAAGCACCAGGAGGCAAGGACATGATGCATGAACTGAGGGCTTCCTCTGGTCCCAAAAGGGCAGAGGAATAAGAAAGAGAGAGACAAAGTTCTGGACAAATTCATGTCCAGCTCTGGACCCAGGGACATATACCTGTGAGAATGGTCCAGCAATGGCTTCTGTGGGTTGTTAAACCAACTGAAGCTTTGTCAAACCTGTACAATCTGTTGAATGCTGGCTGACAGGGAGCACATATCTCTTTAACAGGGATCTTCTAGGTAGCTCACAACAAGCAGCTTGAAGACCTAGGGGTCTTGAAAGGGTCAAAAGGGTGACAAATTGGTAATGCTGAGCGCCCATCACAAAAACGCAGATAGTGTTGATGTGGTGGAAATAGGAGAATGTACAGATAGGCATCTTGAATGTCCATTGAGTCCAAAAAAATTCCCCAGAAGTTGGGGGCAACCATTAACCTGGCGTTTTCCCATGCACAGCTGCAGAACCCATAGGAATAAGGCTAAAGTCTTCAAATCCAGAATGGGTCAAAATCCTCCACTCAGTTCTGGAATCGTAAAGATGTTAAGTAAAAAGCCTTGAAAGCATTCTGGAGGTACAAGGGTAATGACCCCTTGGCTCAAAAGCGATTTGAAAGCTGAATGCAAACTCACCAACCAAGACAGATGAGATAAAATTGAAGAACATGAAGCAGAGAAGAGGCAGAACAAAAAAGCAGTTTGTAGCTCAAGAGATAATACACTGGAGTAAGGCATCTAAGAGGTTCTAAAACCAGGCAGAGAAGGCCAAGGCAGCCAAGAGACACTTTCAGAAGTGGGGGCACCCCATGACGGTGCCGAGGCCTTGGCTTCAGTCTGCCTGGTTTGCAAGGTCATGTCTTCTTGTGAAAATGTATTCCGGTCTAAGACTTGGAATTGGAAGACAAAGAGAGACCCATTCTAACCTAACAGGAAACAGACCTATTTGTAGATGTGGAAGCCTTTTTCTTCTGGAAAAGGAGAGCAACCTTAGCCCCCCGCCCCCCCACCAAATATAATCTTCTTGACCTACTTTCCAAGGAGGGATCAAACAGGCGTTTGCTTTTGAAGTGCTCAAGGAATTTCTTGCAGGGAGGTTCAGCTGATAAGCATTTAATCCAAAGAATTCTGCACATGTGTGCTGAGAGAAGACCCACCCTAGAAAAGGGAGAAGGCAAAAGTTCTAGCTGACTATGAACAGAGGAATCTGCATGACTGGAGCGGGGATTCTGGGCCATGCACTTGCATGTGATGTAAAAGGGGCATGGCCATGACCCTTGAATTCTGAGGCCTCAACAAGGCCAGAAACGGGGGCAATAGGAGCCAGGAGATGCTGCTTAGCCGGTATCCTGAATCGGAATGGGCAAGGTGTGTATTAACTCAGGGCTCGACAATCCCCGGGCGCCAGGTCGCATGGCGACCAGAAATCGCGCCCTGGCGAGCGGCACCTGATCCTTCTCTCCCCTATCTAATCGCATCTCCGACTCGGTGCAGAGCCGTTCTCTGCCTGAGGCTAGTCTGCCAAGTTCTCACAATATTACTGATAGCTATAAACACAAAAAGATACAAAAGTAGATTTTCGTTCTTTTATCAAAAGAATGAACTCTGGTCTGACATTTGTTGCTTACAAGTAAAAATCCAGTATTTTTTGCTAGAAAATTAACTTAAAACCCCCAAACAAATATATTTTTTAGCAGAAACCCTAGAGAAATAAAATGGTGGTTGGTGCAATATTTTACGTCGCACTGTATTTGCGCAGTGGTCTTTCAGATGCAATTTTTTAGGGGGAAAAAAAACCCCACTGACTTAAAAAATAAACAGTAAAGTTACTTGGGTCAAAAGCCACTGTTATGTAGCACCCGCTTTAGAGCGGACTCATGCAAGATTGCGCAAATAGATACTGCTGGCCAGTACTCTCCTAGCACTTAAGAGCTTTGTGTGAATCTGTGCAGGGAAGCCATTTTGAATCCATTTAAGGTTCTCTTTTTAAAGGTCACCCTGATGGAGAAGTTTCATTAACCTCCGAAACGCGTTAACGGTTTTTACTACAATCAAGTAAATTAAATTTGGACTCTTATCCTTTGGACTGGTGCTCCTTGCTGAGTATTTGTCCTGGTGACTATGGTCACTGAGTCAGTGATTTACAATTGAAAAACTTCAGAACTGTCACCAGAACAAGAGGTAAGGTTAAATCTTTCAATAGGGACAGCTGTCCTGGTGACAAGTATATAAAGGGGGAGGAATTTCCACTTTGGGATTTCATATTAATTCCTGTTGTACTGCTAGGACAGGAAATTAAGAGGAAATGTCAAACAGGACACAGACAACATAATTTGACAAGGAGGTTTTAACCACTGCATACATTAAAAAATAAATAAATAAATAAATAAAAAAAAACGCACAAAGTAAGCCCTGCCCATTCCTGACACCAAGCCTTTCCCTTTGAATCAAACGTTAACTGCAGGTTTAGCTGCAGCTAGCAGAGGAAGGAGCAAACCCACATAATCTGAATCCTACCCAATAGGATATAGTATATGTGAAACATTATAGGAATCAGAGGTTTTGATGTTAGGCAGATGTAAAATCTGGCAGGCTTCATAAAGTTATGAAACATTAAGTTCGGTTGCACACGGATGTGATAATTTACTGATGCTTATGCTCAAGATCTTTTTGACATTAAGATCCTTAGTAAAACATTCCTTAAAAACCATGATTAAGTGCACATATACCAGGGAGGGAAAAAAATATATATGATAATAATAATAATAATAATTCACATTTTATTGATTATTATTACATTTTAATAAAATGCTTTTGAAGTAAAACTAACTAAAGATAGTTTTCTATTTAGGAAACATTAATAATTTTGTTTATTCAGCATGAAATGGAGCTTAGTTATGTAGCATGGGTCTGTATATTCTGCATTATTTACATTTTTGGTAAACTCATTCAATGAATCCAAGCTCTGCAAGCTGAGATAACATGCACTGCATTGATGCATTTACATAATTTCACAGTAGCCATGAGCGGCAGATGTCAGCGGTGACATGTCCGCTGACACTCGCTGCTATCCAATCCGATCCACCAAATCCAGATGGGCAGTGGCCCCATCTTCCATCAGTCTGGCGGATCGGATGAAAAACGGACAGGCAGATTGTTTTCATCCGATCTCCCCATAGAGGAGAGCAGGACTCCGACAGGTCCGTCTCAGCACAGTAAGCGGATTTTGTTGAACGGATCTGGCCAGTGTGAAAGGACCCTTAAAAGGTCAGATCAAATTGCCAAAATTTTAATCACATATATGTGAGAACGCCTATTCTGATATTAACCCTGTACCATTTATTTGCATTTAAGTAAAAACTGGATTTTTTTTACTTACCGTAAAATCCCTTTCTCTGAGTTCATTGATGGGCACAGCAGCTTCATGGACAAGTGGGTTATACTGCCCTCTCTTCAGGATTGACTAGGCAGAACAGGCAGTTCTAACAGCAAAAGGACAGACAGACACAGCCCCTGCCAGGGGGCAGTCCCCACTGGCAGACAACCCTCCGTCCTGCTACTGCTAGCTCAGTTTGTAACAAGCAGTGCAACGTAATATTAGTGTGCCAATCGATGAACTCAGAGAAAGGGATTTTACGGTAAGTAAAAAATCCCATTTTCTCTTTCGTTCATTGACGGGCACAGCAGCTTCATGGACAAGTGGGACGTCCAAAAGCAGTGCCAAAAACAAGAGGGGTGGGTAATGGAACTTCACCCAACAGAACCCTCTGTGAGGAACCAGACATGTCTCACACGCCCGCCTGCAAAACTTTGTGGCCAAACGCAGCATCCGAGGATGCTAAAACATCAACTCTGTAAAACTTTGAGAAGGTGTGCACTGAGGACCAAGTAGCCGCCTTGCACACCTGAGACACAGATGCCTGATGTCAGAAAGCCCAGGGAGTGCTAATCACCCTGGTAGAATGAGCCGTGACCGGAAAAGGAGGCTCCAGACCCCGAACAGCATAGGCTCGGGTCACCGTCTGTCTAATCCAACGTGAAATAGTGGCCGATGAGGCCACCAGACCCTTGCGTGGGCCATCCACCACTACAAAAAGTGCATCCGACCTCCGAAAGGAAGTCGTGGTCGCCAGATACACCCGCAGGGCCCGAACATCCAGGGAGTGCAAAGCAACCTCCCTAGGGTGAGGGGCACGGGCAGAGTGAAGGAAGAACAATGTCCTCATTGATATGGAAAAAAGGACACTACCTTCGGCAGAAAAAAAGGTGATGGCCACAGAACTGCCTTATCTTTATGTAGGACCAGATATGGAGACCTACATGATAGAGCCGCCAACTCAGACACCCACTGTGCGGATGTGATGGCTACCAGGAAAGCCACCTTTTGCAAAAGCAATTGCAGCGATATCTCCCTGATATTCTCAAAGGGCAGCTTCTGAAGAACCGAGAGGACCAAATTGAGGTCCCATGGCGCCACAGGTGACCGTACCTGGGGTGCAGGGGGGGGGCGAGATGTTGAACTCCCTGCACGAAACTACGGATCAAAGAATGTATCGCCAAAGGACGTGGAAAAAGATCGCCAGGGCAGAAATCTGACCCTTGATCGTACTCAACGCCAGCTTCTGGACGAGACCCTTCTGCAGGAAAGCCATAACCCGAGATACCAAAAAGGATCGGGGATTCCACCCCCATTCTCGCACCAGGCGATATAAGCCCTCCAGGTGCGGTGATAAATCTTCCTGGAAGTGGCCTTACGTGCCTTAAGCATGGTGGGGATCACTGAATCTGAGACACCCTGATCCCTCAACATCTGGGATTCAATAGCCAGGCCGTTAAAGCCAGCTAGGGTAAAGCAGGATGCAAGATGGGCCCCTGAGACAGTAGGTCCTCGCGAAGTGGGAGCCGCCACGGAACGTCCACCACCATTTGAACTACGTCAGCATACCAAGGACACCGTGGCCAATCTGGGGCTATGAGAATGGTCGGTATGCCCTCAGTTTCTATTCTGCGCAGAAGGCGCGGAAGCAACTTGAGGGGGGCATAGAGGAGACAGTACTGACCCACAGAGCTACCAAGGCATCCATCGCGTCCGCTAGGGGATCCCTTGTGTTGCTCACGAAGGCCTGCACCTTCTGATTGAGACGAGACGCTAGGTCCACGTCTGGAGTACCCCACCTCAGACAATTCTGATTGAACACGTCTGAGTGCAGGGACCAGAGTTAGTCCGCTTGCCAATTCTCTGCGCCCGGAACGTGGACGGAGGAGATTGGTGGTACGTGGAGTAATGCCCACCGCAGAATGTGAGCTACCTCTGAGGCCGCAGCCAAGCTTCTTGTCCCGGTGATTCACGTATGCCACGGCCATGGCATTGTCCGACTGAATCTGGACAGGGCACCCGTGCAGCCTCCCTGTCCAATGAGAGGCAGCACCTGATGGCCCGCAATTCCAGGACATTGATCGGGAGACGAGACCACCATCCCCGGGTTGACAACAGCCCCAGGACGCCTCCCCAGCCGATTAGGCTGGCGTCCGTCGTGACCACCGTCCAATGGAGGGGGAGGAACGACTTCCCCAGCCGCAGGGCCGGAGCCCGCATCCACCAGAGCAGCAGAAGACCTGGTCCGATGGGTCCACCCTGATCAACCGATCCAGGGATGAGGGGAACTTGACCCACTTTCACAGAATCTCCCGCTGCAGAAGACAGGTGCGACACTGAGCGTATGGAACCGCCTCGAAGGTGGACACCACGAGGCCCAAGAACCTCATGCAAAACCGTAGGGAGGACCATTTCTGGGACAGCAGGGACCGAACAGCCGACTGAAGCACCTGTCACTTGGATGGTGGGAGGAAGACCTTTGCCTGGGCCGCATCCAGAATCAGACCCAGATACTCCAAGCGGTGAGACGGGGTCATCTCACTCCCGACAGTGATGGTCTCCGACCGAAAAGCGCAGGAAGCGATGGTGCTGAGTGAATATGGGAACGTGCAGGTAAGCATCTGATGTCGAGGGAAGCCAGGAAAATCGCCCTGGTGCAGAGCCGCTACCACAGAGCGGACAGACTCCATCCTGAATCTTCGTACACGTACGAAGCAGTTGAGGGCCTCCAGGTCCAGGATTGGACGGACCCCATCCTTCGGGACCACAAACAGGTTGGAGTAAAACCCGTGGGAAACGTTCCACACACGGAATGGGGACCACTACCTTTTGACAAAGTAGGTTCTGCACCGCCCCAACAGGGCCTGCAGCCTGCCCGCGGGCAGGTGCAAGTGGGAGGCGAAGAACCTGTCCGGAGGACGGGAACGAAATTCTATTCTGTACAAGATCGCCTCATGCACCCAGTGGTCCGAAATGCGGGAAGTCCACCGGTCCGCAAACCCCAGGAGACGTCCCCCTACCCAAAGAGCAGGTGGGGACAGCCCTTCATGCGGAGGAGGACTTGTGCTCCGGCTTGTCGCGCTTGCGCTGCCAGGGACGCTTCTGCCCACCCGCGGGGGCCTTGGCGGGCTTCGAGCCCTTGCCCGAGGAGCGGGGACGGACGAAAAAGCCGCTTGTGGGCCGTAAAGGAGGGACCTGGTCTGCGACGGGACTCCATACTCTTCCCTCCTGTGAGATCCTTAATCTCGTCCAAGGAAGCTCCAAAGAGCCACCCACCCTGAAAAGGCAAGTCCGTCAGGGCCTTCTTAGATGTTTGGTCCGCCGACCAACATTTTAGCCAGAGCAACCGCCTGACCACCACCAAAGACACGCCAATTTGGAGATCAGGGGGGCCGCATCGCACAGATATTTAAGCCCCTGGACAAGCTGTTCAGCAAGTTCCACGAAGGCAGGGGGAACCTTAGCATTGCTCATTTCGCGGTGTAACAGCTTCACCCATTCAGTGAGCGTCTGACACCAGAGCAGAGGCCACAACAGGCATCATAGCCGACCCTGCCAGAACAAACATGGATCTGACGATGGCCTCAGCCTTCCTGTCAGCCACGGGGGTTGATGCCCACTTTACCAGGATGTCCTCAAAGGGATAAAGCACAGAGAAACGCTTCGGTATGGGAAGGGAGCTCTGAGGCCCTTCCCAGCCTCTGTAGACAAACTTATCCAGGTAAGACACATAGGGGAAAACCTTAGCCACGCGGGCCGGTTTATGTGACCCGAAGGGGACGGGCACCTCTTGCGAGGGTCCAGCCATATCATCTAACTTCAGGGTTTCACGCACCGCTGTGATCAGGGTGCCGACTAGTGCCTTCTCGTGCGCAGCAGTGGCCGACGCAGATTCCTCCTCACTATTAGTAGAATCCGGGGCCTTGCCATCCGACAGCTCAAGGGGGGTCCCCGTCATAGTGGAGCCCCCGTCAGGGTCCGAGTCCTCCCCAAAAGGAGGGGGGAGGTAGGGGCCGCTTTCTCGCCACCTTACGCCCACATGCCGTCTCTACCCGGGAGACGAAGGACTCCAGGACCGCCGACAGAGCGTCAATAGGGATTGCAGTCCCTGAGGCGCAGGCTGCAACAACAGAGAGGTCTGGTGAGGAAGCGCCCGAATCGGCTGCCATTGCAACACCCACCCTGGTAACACGCCACGTAACTGAGGCCCAGGTACCAGGAGACCAGGAACCCCCCACCCCAAAACGCTGCGCAGGACTTACTACAGGAGGGTAACCCCGGAGGGACTCCCCACCTGCCCGCTCGACTGTCCAGGAGAGGAGCCGTGCCTGCTGCTGTCCGCTGCTGCCTTGCCCACCCGTCCTGCATGCTTGTTGCTGCTGCTACTGTCCCACAGGAGAGCTCTCCGTGCTGTGTGGGTGGGGTAAAAATGGCACCAGAAGACACACACACACACACACACACACACACACACACACACACACACACACACACACGAAAATGGCCGCAGATGCACACTAGAGGCCAAAACCCCAGCCAGGAATGCCGCGGCTACACCAAAATGGCCGCCGGGCGCCCTAGAGGCCAAACCATGTGGCCGGCCACAAGAAAATGGCGGCCGGACCACGGAAATATGGCCGCCGATCGATCTCCAACTGCACCGATTGCGCCAGCAGCACGAGGCAAGGAGGAGGGGGACAGCTAAAGCCCTAGACACCCCCCTGGGATCCCCAGAGGGGAGGGGGTGGGGGCACAGTGACAGCGCAGCACCAGAGGGAGGGGGTGAAGCAAAGGAGGGGGGACCAACCCGCCAGCCTAACACCCTGGGGGGAACCCGCCTCCCCCCCCAGATCTTAGTGGGGGGGGGGCATACTTACCCATCCAGTTGGGCTGAGATCTGCCTCACCCTTCAGGCCGGGGAAAGCTGTCGGCCAGGGTAACACTGACACGGGACTCAGGAGCCGGGTCATATGTGCAACGACGCAACATTTAACCCGCTGGGCCACCCCGTCCGGGGCCCGTCGCGGCTGACCCAGCGCGGAGCTAAGGTCTGCATGCGCTCGATGGCCGGCTGGGGAGACTACCTGGATCTAAAACCCAGCCTGTCACCCAGCATAGCTACTTGGATTGCAGTCTTCATCTGTTAGGCTGTCCTCCAGGACAGCCAATGTGGACCCATAGAGGTACCACAGATCCCAACAGGGAGCCAGGTCTACTCCTTGCACTAGGCAGAAAAAAAAAATTGAGCTAGCAGTAGCAGGGCGGAAGGTTATCTACCAGTGGGGACCGCCCTCTGGGAGGGGCTGTGTCTGTCTGTTCTTCTGCTGTTAGAACTGCCTGTTCTGCCTAGTCACTCCTGAAGAGAGGGCAGTATAACCCACTCGTCCATGAAGCTGCTGTTCCCGTCAATGAATGAAAGATTAAGCTACGTTTTAGCAGATGATATCTTGCTTAAAATGTTAAATATATAACAGGACATGTTACACTGCAAGGAAACCTCGGTAAAGGGTCCCATATACTATTAAGCACACTGAAATATGTGGACAGTAAAAGTGGTTGGACAGGCCATGAATTATACAGAGCGGTTCCTAGTTTCAGTCATATTTAGAAGTTCTGGCCCCCAACACACTTAAAAGCATTACAAACCTTCCTATCTGCAGCTTGCGTTTTTCACCGGCATAAGAAGTATGTGGCGTCGTTTGATTGGACTGTACGCACATCCTATAGCAGTTTAAATTTATAAGATTTAACTGACCTCTGCTTGTAGTCTATAAAAGGACACTTCCTATGAAGAAACGATATATCCCAGAGTCCCTGGGTCTCTCAGCCTAGTGCTCTTCAGGTGAGAGCTAATAAATCCGACACCGACAAGGAAAAGTAGATCTATAAAAAGGCATTATTTTTTCCATTTAGAGATAGAGTAAAGAAGAATGATAAACCCTGTCACCGTTGTGTCATTGAGGAGATTTACCATCACTTCCTATCCCATAGCCAAAACAGGAAGTGAGAGGAAATCACTCCAAAGTGAGGGAATCCCTGGTTGTCACCCAAACTAATGTGCCCACTGGAAGATTTTCCCTCTATTTCTGATCTGGGGACGAACACAAAATTCAAGTTTTTCCTTTACTTTCACTTTCAGTAATAATGGTAAACACAGCAAAGGGAGAGGAAGAATCTCCCTAAAGAGACAGACAGATAAAAAAAAAAAACCTGACAGGTGTTCCAACTTCATTCTATCCAAAAACTTAAAAAAAATATAAAAATAAAAAAAAATAAAAAAAGTTTTAGTTATACTTTAACAGAGACCACTTTATCACATTAGCAGTCCCATGTTTGTGTTGTAAAACAGGAGATGGTGAGGCATGGACTATAAGGCTTCATGCACACAGGACTTTAAAAAAAAAAAAAAAAAAAGTCCAAAAAACGTCAGTAGCTTATTGGGGATGTTTTCAGCTTTTACCAGCGTTATATTACCGCCATTTTTTTCGCGTTTTTAAAAAGGACCAGCATTTTTTTTTCTCCAATTGATCTAAAACGTCCACAAACCTTGGGGATCGACGTTTTTGTGCTTTTGAACATTTTTACAGATGAAAAACGTCCAAAAGAACCCTCTGGTCTTGGGTTTTTTTTACAGCTCAAAAACGTCACTGCTAAAAACAGTTGATAACAGCCTATGTGTGCATGAACACATAAGATAACATGGAGGGTTTGACTGTAGAAAAAAAAAAAAAAAAATCTGCAGCTGAAAACAGCTGCTGAAAAACAGTCAAAAAACATCCTGTGTGTATGAGGTCTAACACAGAACAAGTCCTAGCTCATCAAGGTCTTACTTGGTAAAAAGCAAAAAACTATAGGAAAAAAAAATTTAGAGAACATAAGCCAGCTTTTGAATTCCTAGAAAAAGGAGTGACCCTGCATTGTAGCACCTACTTGAAATTAAAAGATTAGCGCTAGTTCACACCAGATGCAGTTCTGTGCACTAAAAATGCATGCACAGTCTTTTCCATGTATTCCAATGGCTCTAGTTCACATCAGTGCAGTCAAGTTTCCGGTGCAGTAAAAATGTAGAGCATGCTGCATTTTTTCTGCACAGAACTGTACTGGAACATAGCAAATTGTATCAAAAACGCACTGGAACTGCGTGTGGTGGGAACACAATTCGCTATTTTCCAGTACAGTTCTTTGCAGAAAAAAAATGCAGCATGCTCTACATTTTTTCTGCACTGGAAACTGACTGCACTAGTGTGAACTAGAGCCATTGAAATACATGGAAAACACTGTGCGTGCATTTTTAGGGCCAAGTTACAACACAAAAATGCACCCTGGATACATTCTGGATTCGTTTTTGCTTACAGTTCACACAAAACGCAGTTCCAGTACATTTTGGATACAATTTGCTATGTTCCAGTACAGTTTTGTGCAGAAACAATTCAGCATGCTCTACTTTTTTTCTGCACCGGCAACTGACTACACTGGTGTGAACTAGAGCCATTGGAATAGATAGAAACCACTGTGCATGCATTTTAGTGCAGAAACGCTTACAGAACTACATCTCTTGCAAACTAGCACTTAGTCTACCTCTACCTACGTCACCTGATGAAAAAGGGAGGCTTCACCCACTGCATCGACATTCGTGTTTTCATTTTCAAACCTGTTCTAGAAACTTAAAACCATGAATGTAATTAACCATGTCTGCATTTTACCGCAACACTAGGCTGCATTGCAGTGTGAATGGAAGACGATTGTTTACCGTGTGTCCCTGTGGTAGTAAACCCTTTACACTGCGGTAATGCGTTTGTCACAGCAAATGGTGTGAATTAGCCCTTATTTTCATTTTGGACAGAGTAAGGAAGGGTTATAACCAGTCAGTTTTTTGGGACATCTGTGTCCCATTGTGGAGATTTTGGTTCACTTCCTGCCCCAGAGCCAAACAAGAAGTGAGAGGAAATTCCTGCAAATTAAGGGGATACACCCCCCCCTAGAACTAGTTTCCCCATTGGAAGATTACCCTTCTATTAATTTTCTGTGGACAACCCAAAAACGTGGGATTTTTTTTACTTTCACTTTCAATGATAATGGTAAACAGGACAACTAGAGAGGGTGGATCTCCCTAATGGGGGCACAGAAAAGCAATAAAAACCCAATAAGTGTTCTAATCTATCGCCACACTATAAAAAAAAGTCTTGCCTTTAGTTACACTTTAAAAAAGGTGATACATAGCGAGAAGTTAATTTAAACCCCTTTTAAATACAGAAAGTATAGAAAGTAAAAAAACTGGTGTGACCTTTATATTTCAAAGTAAATCCAACCAGCTTTAAATGCAGAGTTAGCACACAAATAAACAGATCCATCTTTCAACATCATTCTCTTACATAAAATTACACGTCTTTCAGTGACAGGCTGTATTCATGCTTTTAAAAGGGCAAATCAGTATTACAAATATTTGTTCAAATGTGCTTTTGCTTTCCTACAGTTATTCTGTGGCACCAGTGAAATAAGGCAGAGGAAAAATAAAAATATTTATACTATTAAAAGCTTTAGACCCCTTTCAAACTTGTGTGAGTTGTCCTGCGATTTGGGACTGCAAAGTGGCATGACAAGTCGTACCCCATGATTTACAATTAGTACCGTTCATATCTGTACAACTTTCAAGTTGTGCCAACTTCAAAGTAGTCCCTGCATTACTTTGGTCCAACTTTGATGCAACTTGAGGTCCATAGACTTCAATGTAAAACCCTCAAAGTCTCATGCAAATCGCACCCGAATAATATAGATGCGATTTCTGTGCTACTTCTGTACGACTTTGTAATATGTTTTCATGGAGCCAAAGTTGCAACAAAGTTGGACCAAAGTCGTACTGATCCCAAATCGCTGTAAAATTGAGTAAAAAAAAAAATATATATATCACGGTAAAAATTGGGTTGCACAAGTGTAAAAGGGGCCTAAATGGATAAGTGTACCTTCACCAAATCAACAACCCCACCACTTCACAGACTAACCTAATTCCAATTCCATGCAAGGGAGGGGGTTGCCTTCAAAAATTATTTTCTTCTAAACTGTAAAATCGCTTCAATATAGATGGGGGAATCAAACTTGGAGCAGACTTCTATTGAATTCTATGGGCTCAAGTCAGATAGAAGTCGCTTTGAAGTCATACAGGAACCTTTTTTGAAGTCAGAGTGACTTCAGTAGTGTACATTAAAACGACTCCCTTTCACTTCAATGGGATATCAGATGTCAAGTGATTTGGGGTGACACAAGTCGGAGCGCAAGTCGCCCCTGTGTGAACGGGCACTTACGGGTAAGCTCTGTAATAAAGATAAGGCATCTTGCATTTTAAGGCGACTCTAAATATTAGATTTTGACAAGCCCAACATATTTAACATGCATTTTAGCACACATTACAATGAGTTTGTATGTCTTGATGTATTTCCATTGATTTCAATAGAAAAAAAAAATGCAAAGGTCTGAGTCCAATCAACATTTTTGTTACAATTTGGACACAGTAATGAACTTGTTGGGCTTTTATTGCAGTTTGTGTGCCCATTGTCACAAGGAGTGACAGTAGGGGTACAAAAGGGATTTTATTATAACTTACCGTAAAATCCTTTTCTCTGAGTTCAATGACAGGCGCAGCTCTTCTTAAATGACACGTGGGTTTTATGTCGTCCTATCAGGAGTGACTAGGCAAAACAGATACAAAAGCATCAGGGATAGGCTGGCCCCTCCCATGGGGGCCGTCCTCACCTGAGCCTATAAAACCCCCTGCTGGCCAATAGCATTCAGTTTGTCACAAGCAGTGCAACAAAAAACCAGAGGGGTGGGAGCTGCGTCTGTCAGTGAACTCAGAGAAAAGGATTTTACGGTAAGTTATAATAAAATCCCTTTTTCTCTTACGTTCACTGACAGACGCAGCTCTTCTTAAATTACACGTGGGGACGTCCCAAAGCAGTGCCAAAAACTAGAGGGGTGGGCAAACAACAACAACAACTGTACCCAACAGAACCCTCTCAGGGAGCGCCAGACGCACTCACACCGCTGCTCGCAAAACTTTGCGGCCAAAAGCAGCATCCGCAGATGCCGACACATCAACTTTGTAAAACTTAGTAAACGTGCGCACTGAGGCCCAAGTGGCCGCCTTGCACACCTGAGACACCGAAGCCTGGTGCCTGAACGCCCAGGAGGTGCTGACCGACCTGGTGGAATGAGCCGTGACCGGAGAAGGGGGAACCTTGCCCCGAAGCTCTTACGCATGGGTCACGGTCTGTCTAATCCAACGGGAAATGGTAGCCGACGAGGCTGCCGAACCCTGTTTGGAGCCCCCGGGTAACACAAACAACGAGTCAGACTTCCGAAAGGAAGCTGTAGCACTCAAATAAACCCGCAGGGCCCTCACCACATCCAAAGAGTGTAACTCAAATTCCTTAGTATGTTTTGGGTGAGGACCAAATGAAGGAAGTATAATATGATCATTCAAATGAAAAGAAGAGACCACCTTCGGAAGGAAAGAAGGTGGAAGTCGCAACACCGCCTTGTCATTATGAAGGATCAAGTACGGGGACTTGCAGGACAAGGCAGCCAATTCCGACACCCGCCGTGCGGATGTGACAGCCACCAAGAAGGCAACCTTCTGTGACAAAAGGGACAAGGGAATGTCCCTAATCTTCTCATACGGTGGTTTCTGTAAAACAGAGAGTACCAGATTCAAATCCCACGGCGCCAGAGGCGGCCGAAACTGGGGAGCCACATGACGTACACCCTGTACAAATGTGCAGATCAGCGAATGTGAAGCCAAAAGGTCTCTGAAAAAGGACCGCTAAGGCCGAAATCTGGCCCTTGAGCGTACTCAATGCCAGGCTCTTGTCCAGGCCCTGTTGCAGAAAAGTCAGCACCCTGGACACCAAATAAGAGCGAGGGTTCCAACCCCCCGCTTCGCACCATACAATATAGGCTTTGCAGGTCCTGTGATAAAATTTTGCGCAAAGTGCACTTACGTGCCTTAAGCATAGTAGGAATTACAGAGTCAGCGACTCCCCGATCCCTCAATACCAGGGCCTCAATAGCCAAGCCGTCAAAGCCAGCGAGGGTAAAGCAGGGTGCAAGATGGGACCTTGGGACAACAGGTCTTCGCGAAGCGGAAGTCGCCAAGGGGCGTCCGCCACCATCCGAACCAGATCGGCGTACCAAGTGCTCCGAGGCCAAATCGGGAGCGACCAGGATCGTCGGAATACCCTCCGCAGCTATCCTGCGCAGAACCCGAGGCAACAGCTTCAGGGGAGGGAAGAGGTATATTAACCGGTACCGACCCCAAGGAGCCACCAGCGCGTCCGTGTCGACCGCCGACGGATCTCTTGTTCTGCACACGAAGGTCTCGACCTTGTGATTGAACCTGGACGCCATGAGGTCCATCTCTGGTGTGCCCCACTTGCAGCAAATCTGGCGAAACACCTCCGGGTGCAGGGACCATTCCCCCTGGTCCAGTGTCTGGCGACTGAGAAAGTCCGCCTGCCAGTTCTCCACCCCAAGTCAGCCTGTTACGGTGTCGACACCGTATACACTTGGTAGTTCCTTATTGTTCCTCAAGGCGCCGTCGACGTCTCCGACGAGACTAAGAGGCGACCCGCCTTGTTGTACAGGGCTGCGAGAGGGGTTAAATGTAAGGCCCTCACCTCTTGACCGTCCGCCTGAAAGAGTCAGCGGTCTGTGACCTGGTCCCCCTTACCAGGGACGTGGGCCTCCACAAAGCGGTCTAAAC
>BLSH010257296.1:29682-42955 GCA_018402905.1 Glandirana rugosa | reverse complement strand
CCAGCTTGTACAACTTTTGTATCAGATCATTATGTGACAGGTGCCAGAACCCTTTTGTGTCCCCACTCACCAAAGAAAATGGACCTACTGCTTTTCAGTCAGAGATCATAAGCGCTAGATACTGGTGAGGGTGGTGCTTGACTGGACCAACTGAACGATCGAATACCCAAAAAGGAATTGTCAGCAAGGAGATGCGATCTAAACAGCTCAGACAAACAAGGAGATCCACATACTGTAGACTGTAAAATGAGCACTTTATTGCACAAGCTTTAAAATGTACTTACAGGACATATGAAGATACAATCGCTTGGTTTACAATAGTCTGTAGACGGCGTGCGTTCCACCGGCTCCCTTCTACCATGGGCGGTTGTGACGTGGACGGCTGCAACGGACCGGATATGACGTCAACACGTTTCGCTCTGGTAATAGAACATCATCTCGTACAGGGAAGGCGCTGCTTATGGGTTATTATACCTTATAAGTTGTCATGCAATATATTTGTGATCAATAAAATTCTTTTTTGAGACAAAAAAATTAACACTGGTCTGTAGTGCATGTTCATACCTCAATACCATAAATAATAACATATCCGATTTTTCACTCCAGCAGTATATAATGAGTTTGGAAATTGTAGAGAAATACTTAAATAATTCATTACACTTTAACTAAACCCATTCTATTTTAGACAACTAAAATTAGTTTTAATTGACTAAAATGATTTTAGTGGATTAAAATATCTGGAGATTTAGTCAACTAAATACAACTTAAACTAAAACAATTGCAGAAGACTAAAATGGGACTAAAATTAAAATGCCATTTTAGTCCTAAGACTAAAACTAAATCGAAATTTGCTGCCAAAATTAACACTGGTTCACACTTGAGCTGAGGATCTTTGGTCGTTGTTCAAATGTTTCTGAGCGTTTCTTTGCAGGCTTTTTTAATCTGTGTTATTTATTCTATGTTGTATTTAAAGTGATTGTAAAGTCTCGTGTTTTTTTTTTAAATAACAAACATATTATACTTACCTCCTCTGTGCAGTTGGTTTTGCACAGAGCAGCCCAGATCCTCCTCTTCTCGGGTCCCTCTTTGCTGCTCCTGGCCCCTCCTCCCATGGAGTGCCCCTCTACCAGAAGCTTGCTATGGGGGCACCTGAGCTCAGTCAGAGCTCCGTGTATCCATTCAGACACAGAGCCCTGACCTGGCCCTGCCCCCTCTCTCCCCTGATTGGCTGAATGATTTTGATTGACAGTCATGGGAGACAATGGTGCTGCTGCTGTGTCTCAGCCTATCAGGAGGAGTGTCTGGGACAGCTAAGACATTTGTGGACATTGCTGTGAAGAGAAGGGGCTCAGGTAAATGATTAGGGGGTGCTGGGGAGGCTGCTACACACAAAAGGTTTTTTTTATCTTAATATATAGAATGCATTAAAATAAAAAACCTCCTGTGTTTACAACTACTTTTAACCACTTGCCTACTTTTACCACCTTCCTGCCCAGGCCAATTTTCAGCTTTCAGCGCTGCCACACTTTGAATGACAATTGCGCAGTCATGCAGCACTGTACCCATATGAATGTTTTTAACGTTTTTTTTTCACACAAATCATTTTATTTTGGTGGTATATAATTACTGCTGGGTTTTTTATTTTTTGCAAAACAAATGAAAAAAAAACAATGGGTGGCACTGATAGCTGGCATGGATGGGCACTGATAGGTGGCACTGATATGCGGCACTGATATGTGACACTGATGAGGAGGCAATGATTGGCAGCATTGATATTTGGCACTGATATGTGACACTGATGTGGAGGCACTGATAGGCGGCACCGATATGTGACACTGATGAGGAGGCACTGATTGGCAACACTGATAGGCAGTAGAGTTGTCCCGATACCACTTTTACAAGACCGAGTACAAGTACCGATACTTTTTTTAATATCATGTGACAGTGGCACTAATATGCAGCACTGATGACGCGCGGACTATGTCAGTAGTTTTTTATTTTATTTTTTACAATTTTTTTTTTGTATTATTTTTACAATTCAACCTTTTAGATATTTATTTATTGTAATTCTTTTCTTTCTTTATTTTTTGTTTATTTTTATTTTTTTAACAGCCCTGTGGGGGGGGGGGGGGGGTTGGTGAGATATCAGGGGTCTTAACAGATCTCCCTTTTGAGACAGGGAAAGAGACTGAGAACACATATTCCCCCCCAGTCCCTTTCCCAGAAGCCCCAGCTGCACTGAAGATGAATGGACAGGAGACAGAGGCTCCTGTTCATTCATAAACTGAAGCATCATAAACACAGCTTACAATGCTCAGTGACACTTATAAATGGACAGAGTCAATGATCATTGACTCTATTCATTTGGAAAAGGAAGGAGCCGGTAAATGACAGATTTATCTCCATCATGAACGATCAAGGACAGAGGGACCGGGGGAGCACGAAGGGGGACCGAGGAGCACAGAGGAGAGTGGAGGGGGGTCAGAGGGGGACCGAGGAGCATGGAGGGGGACCGAGGAGCGCAGAGAGGGACTAGAGGAGCATGGAGGGGGATCGGATTAGCACGAAGGGGAACTGGAGGAGGAAACGGGGACAGTCAGTGGGTGATCAGTGTGGCGGTGGGAGGTACAATCACCGATCTACCTGTATACATTACATTAAAGCAGCTGAAAGCCATGGGAGGAGAAGTGTCTGTCACCTGTTTTAATGAAATGTACAGAGGGAGATTGGTGATTGTAACTTTCCCCCCCCCCCCCCAGCGCCACACTGATCACCCCTGACTGCCCAAGTACTACTCGGACAAATGCTCGGTACTGATACTAGTATCGGTATCAGTGCAACCCTAACAGGCGACACTGGTGGGACTGCACTGATAATCAGGATGCTGATAATCAGTGCCGATATTCCTTTAAAAAGTGGATATAAACCCTCTCCTATACCCAGTGAAGTGTTCAGCCTCAGATGATACACAGAGATGAAACAAATCTCCCTGCATACATTTTAAATGCATATCTGCTGTCTTCAGCTTGCTATATTATTTAGAATTCTTACATTGTGTTAGAATTTATACTTCCTCATTCAGCAGTATGAGTGGATTCTTGGCATACACTGTGACAGCTGATTGGAGGAAAAGCACACACCCCCCTCCACATAGGCAGATGAATGAAGATACATTCAGAGCTGTGCTGTGAAAAGACAAGCTCTCTGCTGATCTATTTGTAGCACCCTTTCCGACACAAATATCAGGCTGGTTTTATCTCGGTTGTCGGAGAACTTGTCAGAAGTTATCATGCTGATAACAGAGGAACGAAACAGCAGAAAGACATGGGACTCCGTGCTTTGGAGAGATATAAGAAAACACTACAGATATATGTACCCAGGTCAAATTTAATGAATCACGTTTACATCCACTTTAACACAAGCCAGTTATCGGCTTTCTTCTCTCCTCACACTATCAGGGTGAGGAAAGAAAAGCCAAAAACCTGCTTGTGTTCACATCCTGTGATTAGCTAATCAGGTGGTAAAGGGCCGATGTGATTGACCCTTTACCCCGATCTGTGATCAGCTGAGTCTGAAGGACAGTGTGATCACGGGGGGACATCTATGGGCAGCCTCCTGGCAAACTAAGCCTGCGCTGTAACCGTCTTGTGGCTATAGCGCGGACAGGAACTAGTTAATTGTATGAATGGTTTATTAGAGTGTAGTTTCACTCTAACAGAGTGTAGTTTTAATTTGTTTTATTTGGTGCTAATGTTCATTGTTGTGATCTTGTGTTATCCTTGTTGAGTACGGCTGTGTCACAACAATTTCCCTATGGGATTAATAAATTATTCTGATTCAGATTTTCCTTTTTTTAAATTATTTTTGGCCAATTGAAAGCTAGTTACTAGGGGATTTTTCACACATTATCATTGAAAGGATAAGTTCACCTTTTTGAATATGTTACATCTTTAGGGTGTAACATGTAACATGCTCAGCATCTGACCCCTCTCCCCCCTCTTTGTGACAGTGAGCCAGGGATCTTCTCCCCGTACTCACTGCCACAATTCAAAGAGACAGGGATGTGCGGGGCTCCGCCCACATGGCCGCATCATTGGTTCACAAATCCCTGTGAATCAATGAACTACAAGTATCAACATACTTCGCGGCTGTCGGCTTGTGGTTCTCAATGAACTACCATGGCACTGTTGAGAGCTCTGGTAGTTCATTGATTGTTCTTGTCAGTGTAAAATTGCCTGCTCATACGATGTATGGACAGACAGCTTATAGTGACAGTCTGCAGGAGATCTGCATGGTATCAGCGATCTGATGCTTTCCAGGCTCCTAAAAAAACCTGCACAAAATTAGCATTTTTTTTTTTTTAAAAGGTGAAATTATTCTTTGAAGTCTGTTGGGCCAAAAATGCTTGAGGTTCAAAAGAAGCTCTACTACACTGGCAACTACGCTCCAGTGTGAACAGGCACAATTGAAAAACCGTGGGATTTCGGCAGTGTTAATGCCATCAACAAAAAAGTTTTCGTCAAAGATTTTGTCAGCTGCATTTTTACAGTGACGAAAACGAAATGAAAAGTACAGCACATTTCCATCTACTGACGAAAGTTAATGACAAAAATCAGATCCGTTTTCGTTAACAAATGAAAATGGGATGAAATGAGAGGCAGGGATGTTTACCTTCATGGTCTAACTTCCAGTTTTTCATGGAGCTTCACCTACTTCCGCAATCTGTTTGCACCCTGGAACACGTCAGCCAGTCTGTGTGAGACATCATCCCAGCGGCAGCTGCTACTATGGGTGTGTAGCATTGTGCCATGTTTGATATGGCTTGTTTACAAGCTCGTTTGTGAGTATGTTTTTATCTTTTTAATAAAATGTACATCTGAGGATAATGCGCTAGGCCGGTGCACCACTGTCTTCTTGTGTTTTTGCTACTGTGCAGCATTACAGGTCTCCTCAGACCACCGTCCAGAGCAGCATTGTAGGCCTCCATTCCATACAACTCATCCCGAAATCCATACAAAGTTAAGCACAGTACACTTAACTCCACTTGTGTTGAGAACAGTCTTATCTATGTACATTACAGGTATTTTTTCTAACAAACTTTCATTGCAGTCAGAGTGCATACCTTTCTCTTTCGTTCGTCGACAGGCACAGCGATTCTTAGGACTAAGTGGCTTTTACTGCCCTCTTCAGGACTTTACTAGGCAGAACAGGCAGTTCTAACAGCAAAAAGAACAGTAACAGGCACAGCCCCTCACAGGAGGCAGTCCCAACTGGCAGATAACCCCACACCCAGCTGCTGCTAGCCTAGGTTAGACCTAGGCTCCCTGTTGGGATCTGTGGTACCTCTCTGGGCCACTTTCAGCTGTCTGGAGACAGCCTCACAGATGAAGACTACAATCAAGCAGCCGTGTTGGGCGACAGGCTGGTTCTTGGATCCAGGTAGTCACCCCAGCCAGCCATCACGCGTTAGACCGGATGCTTCGTGCTGGACTGGACGGGGTGGCCCTGCGGGTTAAACGCCCTGCCACTGCACGCAGTGCATCCAGGCCGACAGCTCCCTCTGGCCTAGCCCGACTAGATGGGGTAAGTTCATCTCCCCCCTCCCCGTCGGGGGACCAAGTGGGAGCTGGCGGGTCCCCCCTCCAGGGTGTAGCATAGTGGGTGGTCTCCCCCCCTTCCTCTCTCGTACCTCCTCCCCCACCCCTCCGGTACCCTGCTGTCGCAGCCCCCTTGCCCTCCCCGGGGCTTCCAGGGTAAGATTTGGGTAATGGGCCCTAGCTGGTCCCCCTCTGCCTCCCCCCTGCCTCCCCCACTTGCCTCGTGCTCGGCAGTCGGTTAGTCGGCGCCCATTTTGCCGGCGTCCGGTCGCCATTTTCTTGTAGCCGGCCACATTTAAAAGCATTGGGATCAGTCGGCGGCCATTGTGGTGTAGTTACATGGGGTTTTGGCCTCTAGTGTGCATGGGCAGCCATTTTCCTGTGGTTTCTACACGTGGAAGGCCTGCGTGTTGCTGAGAGGCGGTCTTGGCAGTTTTGGCGCCGATTTACCCCCCAGCTCGGCGCGGATCTCACTGGAGCGGCAGCGGCTCTGAGCACAGTGGCGGTGTGGGCAGCAGGAGCATGGTGAAGGCAGGGACAGCGGCGGACAGCAACAGCAGGCAGCTCCTCTCCGGGTCGGGTGGTGAGTCCCCCCTGGGGTGCCCCTGTGACAAGCTTTGCGCAGCTGTGGGATGGAGGGTGCAGTGGTCTCCTGGCAATAAGCCTAATTCTCTTGGCACTGCCAGGGTGAGTGACAGAATGGCAGCCGATATGGGTGCTTCCCCACCGGACCTCTCGTGCCTGCAGCCTGCACTTCAGGGACCCGTCCCTTGTAGACGCCATGTCCACGGTCCTGGAGACATTTGTCTCCCGGGTAGAGTCGCCAAAAAGCGTCCCTTGCCCCCCTTCCTCGGGGGAGGACTCGGACACCGAGGGGGGCTCCTCCGTGGTGGGGACTCCCCTTGAACTGTCGGACGGCGAGATCTCAGACGCTCCTGATAGTGGGGATGAGTCTGAGGCGTTCACTGCTGCACACGAGAAGGCTCTTGTAGACATTCTGAACCTCAGTGCGTGAGACCCTGCAACTGAAAGAAGCAGCAGGACCCTCTCGGAGGGTGCCCGTCCCCTTCGGGTCACATAGACTGGGCCCTGTGGCTAAGGTCTTTCCCTATGTGGATTTTCTGGATAAATTTGTCTATAAGAACTGGGCTCGGCCTCAGAGCTCCCTCCCCATTCTGAAGCGTTTCGCTGTGCGTTATCCCTTTGAGGATAAATTATTGCAGAAGTGGGCATCACTTCCCGTGGTTGATCCCCCCCCGTGTCCCGCCTGAGTAAGGAGACCACCATCCTGGTGGAGGGCATGCCATCCTTTAAGGACCCGGCTGACAGGAAGGCCGAGGCATGCGTCAGATCCCTATTTGTTCTAACGGGGTCTGCCATGAGTGAGCGAAGCTGCTACACAGTGAGTTGTGCAAGATGCAGGCTTCTCCTGAGTGTGTGGATCTTGCAGACTGGATGGTCGAGGGGCTCAGTATCTGTGCGATGCTGCTCTGGACGCGGCTTTTCGTTTGGGAAAGTCCTTTCTCCCCCTTCACTGGACAGTGATCACGACGGGCGCCAGCCTGACAGGCTGGGGTGGAGTCCTGGGGCTATGTCCGGGTTCAGTCGGACAATGCCACGGCCGTGACATACGTGAACCACCAGGGCGGGACGAGAAGCTCGGCGGCGGCCTCGGAGGTGGCTCCCATCCTGCGGTGGGCAGAAAGCCATGTTCCGGCAATTTCTGCCATCCACATTGGCAGACGGACTATCTCAATTGTCAGCGCCTGGACCAGGGAGAGTGGTCCCTGCACCCGGATGGGTTTCATCAGATTTGTCTGAGATGGGGTGTTCCAGACGTAGACTTGTTGGTGTCCCGTCTCAATCGGAAGGTGCAGACCTTCGTGAGCAGGACAAGGGACCCCTTAGCCGACGCGGCGGATGCCCTTGTAGCTCCATGGGATCGGTATCGACTCATCTATGCCTTTCCTCCTCTCAAACTGCTTCCGCGCCTTCTGCACAGAATAGAAGCGGAGGGTATACCGACCGTTCTGGTAGCTCCAGATTGGCCAAGGCGTCCTTTGTACGCAGATGTAGTACGGATGGTGGTGGACGTTCCCTGGCGGCTCCTGCTTCACGAGGACCTTCTGTCCCAGGGGCCCATCTTGCACCATGCTTTACCCTCTCTGGCTTTAAAGGCGTGGTTATTGAATCCCAGGTGTTGAGGGATCGAGGGGTTTCGGACTACCATGTTGAAGGCACGTAAGGCCACCTCACATAAGATTTACCACTGCACCTGGAAGGCTTACATTGCCTGGTGCGAAGCCAGGGGTAGAACCCTCGTTCTTTCTCGGTGTCTCGAGTTCTGGCCTTCCTACAGAAGGGCCTCAGCCAGAAACTGTGTTGAGCACTATCAAGGGTCAGGCTTCTGCTCTGGCGATCTTTTTTCAGCGTCCTTTGGCAATGCATTCATTGATCCGTACTTTCATGCAGGGGGTTCGACATGTCGTACCCCAGGTACGGTCGCCTTTGGCGCCATGGGACCTCAATTTGGTCCTCTTGGTACTTCAGAAGCCGCGCTTTGAAAATAATAGGGAAATCTCTCTGCATTTGCTTTCACAGAAAGTGGCTTTTCTGGTGGCTATAACATCCGCTCGGCGGGTGTCTGAGTTGGGGGCTCTGACTTGTAGGTCTCCTTATCTGGTCCTACATAAGGATAAGGCAGTCTTGCGCCCGTCTCCTTCTTTTTTGCCGAAGGTGGTGTCATCTTTCCACATCAATGAGGACATTGTCCTTCCTTCGCTATGCCCAAGCCCGTCTCACTCTAAGGAGGTTGCTTTGCACTCCCTGGATGTTGCTCGGGCCCTGTGGGTGTATCTGACGACTACGGCCTCCTTTCGGAGGTCAGATGCTCTCTTTGTCGTGTTGGATGGTCCACGCAAAGGTTTGACGGCCTCATTGGCCACTATCTTACGTTGGATTAGACAGGCGGTGACCCGAGCTTATGCTGTTCGGGGTCTGGAGCCTCCTTTTCCTGTTACGGGTCATTCTACCAGGGCGATTAGCACTTCCTGAGCTTTCCGACATCAGGCGTCTATGCCTAAAGTGTGCAAGGTGGCTACTGTGCACACCTTCTCAAAGTTTTACAAAGTTGATGTTTTAGCATCCTCGGATCCTGCGTTTGGCCGCAAAGTTTTGCAGGCAGCCGTGTGAGACATATGTGGTTCCTCACTGAGGGTTCGGTTGGGTGTAGTTCTGTTGTTGTTCTTTTACCCACCCCTCATTTTTGGCACTGCTTTTGCACGTCCCACTTAGTCCTAAGAATCACTGTGCCTGTTGACGAAAGAAAGAGAAAACGGAATTTTTTGACTCACCACAAAATCCCTTTCTCTGAGTTTGTCGACAAGCACAGCACCCACCCCTCTGGATGTTGCACTGCTTGTTACGAACTGAGCTAGCAGCAGCTGGGTGTGGGGTTATCTGCCAGTGGGGACTGTCCCCTGGGAGGGACTGTGTCTGTAACTGTTCTTTCTCAAGTCATTCTTCCAGGATGGCACAGCTGAGAGATGACAGTCTAACCTGGACAGGAAACACAATCAAGAACAGAGTTTAAAAGGCCCCGCCCTCCCTCTGCCCCTCAGTTTTTGGTTCGGGGGGTCGTGGGGGGGGCGACCGTGGAATGGAAGGAGCCCCCTGTCCACCCCCCCCCCTCGATACCGGGATCCGGGGCGCAGTGGGGCTTCCCAGGACCCGGGGGACAACATTCCTGCTCCTCTCCTACCTGACGTGGGCATGTGAGGCATGAGGAGGGGCCGTCGGAGGCTGATCCTGGCAGCGGGGAGCTCCGGGCTGAGACAAGCATGGTTTCCTAACAGGGGAAGCTTAATCCTGGTCCGGGATCCCTCGGTCCACCCGGCGGGAGTCGGGAGGTGGGACAAGCTGTCCAGGGACGCTGGAGCTGACGCGCATGCACGCACATACGGCGGGCATCACTTCCGCCGCTAGAGGCCATGTCCGGTGGGCTCCGGGAACATGGCGGCGGCCAGCAGTGTGTGAGCACGCAAGACGGCGGCACAGGAGGTCCGGTATTTTCCCCTCTGGAGCAGCCGTTTCTACTCCTGGAGGGACCAGAGAGGGGCCAATGGAGAAGGAGAGTGGGCTGGAAGAGCCCTCAATGATCGAGGAGACCATGGGGGGTGAGTCTGCCTGATCACAGCAGGGGAATAGGGATAGTGTCCCCTTTGCCTGCTGTTTCCCCAGGGATCTGGGTGACCATGGGGTGGCTTTACCCGATCATAGTGGGGGTACGGGGGATAGCGAAACCCCGAGGAGGAAACCCTGATCGGGATAGCCAGGACAGTGAGGAAGCTAGACCTGGTAGACACCTGTTCTCCACAAAAGATATGGAAGGCCTCCTGAGGGCGATCTATTCGTCCGAGGGAATCCAGCAGCCAGCTCCTCAGGTTTCAGCCCAAGGCAGAATGTACAGGGGGTTGTCTAAACCTCAGTCAAAATCTCTCCCGGTTCACCAGTCCCTGAGGGATATCATTCTGAGAGAGTGGAAGGAACCAGAGAGAAAAATTCTAAAGATGAAGGCCTGGAAACGCAGGTGCCCCTTTAGCGAGGCGGATGAGGAAAAGTTCCCCAATATCCCTAAACTGGATGCCTCCCTGGCTCAGGTATCCAAGCGTTCTGATTTGTCGTTCGAGGATGCGGGAAATATTTCCGATCAGATGGACAGGAAGTCGGAGAGGCTTGGGAAGCTAATGCTGCAGCCATGGGCCCTGCACTGGCCTTGGCCTGTGTGGCTAGGAACACAGATGCCTGGGTGAACAGGTTAGTGGACCAGGTAGCCAGGGGTATGATTCCCAAGGGGGTTGCAGATTCCCTGTAAGTAATTGGGAAGGCGGTAGCCTTCCTGGCTGACTCAGCGGTGGAAACCGCGAGAGCTACGGCCAAGGCAGCCGCTCTCCTGAACTCATCGAGGAGAGCACTTTGGGTAAAAATGTGGGATGGAGATTTTTCGTTCAAATCTCGTCTCTGTGGGTTACCCTTTGAGGGTTCCCTGATCTTTGGGGCAGGCCTGGAGCAGGTGTTGTCCCGGTCTACTGAGAAAGGGAAGAAATTTCCTGTAAGACCAAAAAAGGGCAAGGACAGGAAATTTTTTCAAGGCCCCCCTGCCAAGGACAAGTTCAAAGGTAAAAGGGTGGCAGGAAAAAAGTGGGGGTTCGGGAAGGAGAAACAAAAAGGAGGAATCCTTTTTTCCGGCCCCGGCCCTTCCACTAAGGAAGCTAAGTGACGCCAACCCACGGGTTGGTGGGCGGCTCAGGTGGTTCCTCCCCCAATGGAGGAAGATCACCCAGAGCCCATACATTCTCCACCGAAGAGGGGTACAGGTTGGAGTTTCTGTCCACCCCTCCACCAAATTTTGTTTTAACACATTTATCCAGAGATCCACAGAGAGCGGAGGGGCTCCTGTAAAGCGTCCGGGAATTGGCGACTCAGGAGGTGGTCACACCAGTCCCAGGGGACCAACAGGGGTGGGGGTTTTACTCCCATATTTGATGGTGATAAAGCCCTAAGGAAAATTCAGACTGATCATAAATCTTCGGAAACTAAACAAGCAC
This sequence comes from Glandirana rugosa, assembly GCA_018402905.1. Lineage (NCBI taxonomy): Eukaryota > Metazoa > Chordata > Amphibia > Anura > Ranidae > Glandirana > Glandirana rugosa. The sequence continues at coordinate 31,752 of BLSH010257296.1, read as the reverse complement.
TTGAGATACAAAAAGTTCCGGATGGAAAGTATCTACACGGTCAGAAGACACCTCTGGGAGGGGGTTTTCATGATCACGTTGGATCTGAAGTATGCATACCTTCATGTCCCAATTGCCCCGGAATACCAAAAATTCCTGCGCTTCACAATCAGGACGAAGCAGGGCATTCAGCATTGGCAATTCAGGGCCCTTCCCTTTGGACTGGCTTCCAGTCCAAGGATCTTCACGAAAGTCCTTGCCGAGGTGGTATCTTATCTCCACCTCCAAGGGGTTGCCCTGATCCCATACTTGGACAACATGCTGGTTTACAGCTCGTCCCGGGAGCAGGTGTTGTCGGACCGGGACAGAGTGATCGCCACCCTGGAAAACCTTGGATGGATGATCAGCTGGGAGAAATCCTCCCTAGAACCTTCGCAGACGAAGGGCTTTTTGGGCTACCAGGTGGATTCGATAGCACAGAAAGTGTTTCTCCCCCGGGAAAAGGTAGCAAAGGTTCAGGAAGCAGTGTCAGCCTTGTGCGACGCCAAGCTGGTGTCACTGAGAGCCATCATGAGGGTCCTGGGCCTCATGACATCGTGTATTCCCGCGATACCCTGGGCCCAGCTACACTCGAGATCTCCAGAGGCTCCTGCTTACCAGTTGGGACAGGAAGGAGTCATCTTTGGAAGGAAAAGTGTTCCTCCCGGGGAGCGTGACGGAAACACTGGGGTGGTGGCTCAGTCCAGGGTGGGGGTCAGAGGGTCGCCCCCGGACCCAACAAAAACCTCTGAGCATCACCACCGATGCGAGCGCTTGGGGGTGGGGGGCCACCTGGAAGAACTTCGAGCACAGGGATCCTGGGATCGGGAGCAGAGCACGGCCTCATCCAACTTCAGGGAGCTCCTGGCAGTCTGGGAAGCTCTGAAGGAATTCAGGGATCGGATTCAGGACAGGGAGGTTCAGGTTTTCTCGGACAACGTTGTCGCAGTAGCCTACCTGAACCACCAAGGAGGGACCAAGTCCCGAAGGCTAGCCAGGCTGGCACAAGAGATCCTAGCATGGGCAGAGATAAGGATTCCCTCAATCTCTGCGGTCCACATAAGGGGGGATCTCAATTTGGAAGCGGACTTTTTGAGCAGACGGCCTGTTCATCAAGGAGAATGGGAATTATGCGAGGAAGTCTTCGCTCTAATAAAGCAGCAGTTCAGTGCACCAGAAGTGAACCTCTTTGCCTTCAGGGAGAACAGGAAGGTTCCAAGATTCGTTTCTCTCACCAAAGAGGCAGAATCAGGAGGGGTAGATGCTCTAGCTCACAGATGGGATTTTGGGCTGGCATATGCTTTCCCTCCTCTCGCGCTCATCCCCAGAGTACTGCAGAAGTTAAGCCAGACAGGGATGCGTCTTATTCTTATCGCACCCTGGTGGCCAAGAAGGGCGTGGTTTCCCACTCTGAAGAGGTGGGCAGTCGCCCCGCCATTTCATCTGCCTCTCAGGCAGTATCTGCTCCACCAGGGCCTGGTGTGTCATCCCGATCCAGGGTTCCTGGCCCTGACGGCCTGGTGCTTGAGAGGGAGCTCCTTAGAGGTAAAGGTTGCTCGGAAAAGGTAATTGATACCCTCCTGCTAAGCAGGAAGCCAGTCACCAGGCGCATTTACGCTAAGATCTGGGGGGTCTTTTCTCGCTGGTGTGCGGCAAGAAAAGTCCCAGGACAAGCGACCCCATCCCTCCTGGATTTTCTCCAGGACGGGGTGGATTTGGGTCTAGCAGTCAAGACCCTCAGGGTTCAGGTGGCGGCCCTATCGGTATTTTTAGATAGGAGGCTAGCCGGGGACCCGCTCATAAAAAGATTACCCCGGTAAAGTTAAAGGGCTTTCCACCGTGGGATCTGTCCCTAGTCCTGGATACCCTGACCAGGGAGCCGTTTGAGCCGGTAGCTCAGACGACCTTTAAGTTTCTTTCTTTGAAAATGGCCTTCCTCTTGGCAATTACGTCAGCCAGAAGGATAGGAGACTTACAGGCTCTGACAATTAAAGAGCCTTTTTTGTTGATTTTGGAGGACAGGGTTGTACTCAGGCAGGACCCCCTATACCT